>PVKZ01003387.1:0-117737 GCA_004027375.1 Macroglossus sobrinus
GTGCCAGACCGGGGGCAGGGACGGTGCCAGACCAGGGGCAGGGACGGTGCTGGACCAGGGGGAGGGACGGTGCTGGACCAGGGGGAGGGGCGGTGCCCGACCAGGGGCCAGAGGGAGGGACAGTGCCAGACCAGGGGCGGGTGGTGCCGGACCAGTCAGCGGCACCGCAGAGGGGACCCGCGCCCCTGCTGGCGGGAGCAGCGCCCCGGCGCCTCCGGAACCTGCGCACCTGCTGCACCCTCCCGCACCCTCCCGCGCCCTCCCGGACCCTCCCTCGCCCTCCCTGCGTCCCCGCGCGTCCCGCTCCCGCGTCCCCGCCCGGCTCCGGTGACGCACCGCCCCCCGCGCTGCTGGCAAATCGCAGCGCAGTGGCGTCCGCAGGCGGCGGGGTCACCCCCACCCCGGCCACGTGGGGCGCCCCGTGACCCAGGGCGGGTCGCCGCGCTCCTGCGCTGGGGTCTCGCGGCCCCCGCTGGGCGGAGACGCCCAGGGACCCCCAGACCGCGGAGACGCCCCGGGACCCCCAGACCGCGGAGACGCCCCGGGACCCCCAGACGGCGCGGAGCGGGGCCCACCGCCTGCGGGGCCGCCTCCCGCCACCGCTCCCGGGGCCGCCCCGCCTCCCTCCCGCCCACCCCAGGGCCAGGCAGGGGGCGTCCACCCTGGGGACCCGCCACGCGGGCGCCTCCCCCCGCCCCCGCTACCTGGCGAGTCCCGCCGCGGCGGCCCGGGCTGCTGGTCCACGCGCGGGGCGCCCCGCGTGCGCGTCGATCCCGGCCGGGCCTCGGGAGGAGGAGGGTGACTCAGCCCCGCGTGCGCATCCGACCCCGCGGCCCGGGGCGGACCCGGGCGGAGCCCGGCCTCCTGGCGCGCACCGGCCTGCCCCGGCCTGGGCGCGCCCGGCCGCGGGTCCCCCGGGGTGGAGGCGGAAGGCTCCACCCGGCGAGGCCTGGGCTCGTTTATTCCGGCCTAGTCCGCACGGAATTCCACACGGAATTCGCATCCAGTGCGTGTATGCGAGAGCAGTTTCAAAATTGAGACTTGACGTTGAAAGTGACCCAGAAGCAAAAAAAAAAAAAAAAAAACAGAGGATACAAAGGTTCCTAAAGCTTTTTGTCTCCAAAGTGGTTCGGTAGGACATCCGTCCAAACATTTTTTGAGCACGCATCCCCAGTATCTGTGTGAATTTATGTGTGCCAATGTGCTAAATACTAAAATGTGAAACAAATAAAAATTAACAATAATAAAAGTTTTTTGAGAAATACTCATTTTGTGCTTGCAAAAAATACTTTACATTTTCATAAGAATATCTTTTTGTTTTCATCTTAGTTTAAGACTTTGCAATAGAGTTAATTTGCAGACCTGGTTTCAAGTTGTTTATTTCTAAACTTGCAGTAGTGGCTATTATGAGGAAAGCCTTCTCAGGAAATAGATTGATTTAAACGGGATAAAGGCGTTGGTTGTACTTACTAACCTTGACACTTTATTATTCAATCCACATACTGATTAGGCAACGACTTTTAGTTGAAATCTCGCTAGGAAATATCCATTTTCCTCTTGAAAACTGGTTGATTCTGCAAGCCGATTTTTTAAATGTGTTTTTAATATTTTTGACAGTTCAAATATTTTCTTTTTGAAACATTTTTATGAAGATTCAATACTTGTATTTCCAAGGTTAAGTGCCCACATTTAAGAGTTTTAACATCTTTTTCAGTAATAAAATCATCTCATGATAGGAAAATAAATAGATGTTCTCAAAATAATCCTAGTCTTTCAAACAGTAGTTGATTTCTCGTTCATAGATAAAGTGCACCTTTACAAAGCAACCTAAGTCTCCAAGGCTAAGTAACATTCAGACTTCTTTGAAGGTTCGGCTGAGACCTGAACGTGCAGTCTGCCAGTGGCAAAGAATTTTGCCAAAGGGTCAAAGCTCGTTCCCGGAAGCTGCTGTTGCAGGACGGTGTGGCGGATGGATGGATGGATGGATGGATGGATGGATGGATGGATGGATGGATGGATGGTTGGATGGATGGATGGATGGATGGATGGATGGTTGGATGGATGGATGCAAAGTGCGGCGTAGGAATACAGACACGAGGGATTTCTTTCATTGCAACTTAATGTGAGACGTTAGGGACAGAGGCAAAGTGATTCATAAAGATAAGACATAATGTCATATGTATTATAATTTTCTTCTATCTTTGAAGCTAAAGCACAGAATCATTTTTTTTATTCTATAATACCGAACCAAGATTGGATACAGAAAACTCATTTTCTTATACTAATTTATACACTGTTTAGGTCAGATCCACTCATTCATTTTATTAAATCAATGTCAAAAAAAAAAAGCAACCTACAGTGATACAATCGATCCCTCAAATTAGAGAAGCAGCTGGGGAGACTACCAACAGCAGTTTTGCATGAAGATTTCAAAAATAAATTAGAGAAACACAGACAAATTTATGGAGAACGAGTATCACTAAGAATATCTTCTTATAACTAACAATACATGTGTCAATCAATTAGAAATCTATTTTACTTCGTAAGATTTTTAAAAGCAGAGATGTTAGTATGACCAAAGTTTTACACATAATTATTTTTAATAAAATCTTTATTTTGGAATACGTTGAGATCACAAAAAAAAGTTGCAAGGATAATAATACAGGGACTCCTGCATGCTACTAACTCTTTCCCCAAATGCTAACATCTAACATTACCGTTACATATTTGCTAAAACTAGGAAGCTAGCATTGGTGCATTGCTACTAACGAAACTCTATATTTCATTTAGATTTTCCTAGTTTTTCTGTTAATATCAGCATAAGTATTTTTAAGTAGATGGCAGAAGTGGGGAGGTAATGTTACCGTGGCAACTTGTAAACTATCAAAATTACACTCTTAAGAAAATTCTTGTTTACCAATACATGGCCTTTATAAAGATTTTTCTTTGCTAAATGACACGTGTGAAATATAAGCAACAATGATGAGACAGTGACCAGACAGCTCAAGAATTATAAAGCCTTCAGCTGAATAACATAGTATTTCTGAAATGATAATAAAAGTCACATTAAGACAAAATGTTAAGAGGTAAAAATAAAATTTGCCGTTCTCTCTAGCTATATAGATGGGACAGTGTCACTAACATGCGTTATTTCGAAATTTATTTGCTAATACTCGAATGTGAAAAAATATCCAGACTACAAACTAGTTTTTAATTATAATTGTTTTTCCATCTTCTGATGCATTTTTCACACCGTAAGATGGTCTCGTCTGGTGAGAGAAAGGCAGGTTTAGGGGGAGCAGAATCTCCCGTAAAAGAGAATGGTGTTGGTTTTATTGTGCCTGATGAAGAAGAGAAAAGGGTGGTCTGCGTTCACTTCAATGGAGGGGAGTCGAATTCGATAACCCACCTCACTCCCGGAGCCAGCTGCGGCCTCCGTACCTTGTTCATTTATTTCTACAAAAGATTTGTGGAAAACATTGGACAGAAATAGGTTTCTCTCTCTAGACATTCCTGAGAAGTCAGCTTTGCTCTGGTTAAAGGCATCACTCATCCCCATGCGGCTCAGGGCTGACTTGAGATCGTACGTCTCCTCGAGCTTGAACTTGGGAAGATGCAGCTGCACCTCGTACAACTCCATCATGTCTGCGCTGGTCCACTCACTCAGCTTCTCATAGGTGACAGCCTCTTCCAGCTGCGGGTGTGGAACCAAAGGAGAAAGGGTCAGTAATTCCAAAGTGGGGAAAGAAATGTTGGTTGAGTGAGACCTCTGGCTATTACACAGATGAATTACGATCACTTACGTTACTCAGGGTAACACACACGCGCATTCTCTATATAAAGCAATCCTTCACACTGTTCACCTACAGAATCTTTGTTCTGCAGATTAATAGTTGCCAGAATATCAAATAATTAGACCTTAATTCAAAATGGAAATATTTCTATGATACTATGCAAGGCATCAACTATAGACTCATAAATACATCAAAATAAATACAATTTACATGTAGTCTACATGAAAGCATATCCTATCAAACAAGTTGTATGTCAGGGCATAAAAAAACATTAGTTTTATTAATATGGGAGACTGTTCTTTAAAAACATATCTGAGATAAAAAATATTTATACTGTATAATCAAACAATATAAATTTAGTAACCATGAACTATGTAAAAAAAAATTAAGGAGAGAGAAAGAAAGAAAGAGGGAGGGAGGAAGGAAGGAATGAAGGGAAGGAAGGAAGGAAGGAAGGAAGGAAGGAAGGAAGGAAGGAAGGAAGGAAGGAAGGAAAAAAGAGAGATGAAAGAAAGAAAGAAAGAGAGAGAGAGAGAGAGAGAGAGAAAGAAAGAAAGAAAGAAAGAAAGAAAGAAAGAAAGAAAGAAAGAAAGAAAGAAAGAAAGAAAGAAAGAAAGAAAGAAAAAGAAAGAGAAAGAAAGAGAAAAAGAAGAGAGAGAGGGAGGGAGAAAAGAAGGAAGGAAGGAAGGAAGGAAGGAAGGAAGGGAGGGAGGGAGGAAGGGAGAGAGGGAAGGAGAAAGGGAAAAAAAAGGAAAATCCCCGAATCTTAAGAGTAATAACATTTTTATAGTGATTTTGAGGGTATTTTTTCTCCTCTTTATTTTTTAAATTTGTAAATAAACATATGTATGTGTATATATATATATGCATATATATATTATAGATATGCATACATGTATATGAGAACAAAACAGCATTTGAGTTTTTTAATAACATTTGTTTCCAAGCACATGCTTTTGCTACTTTGAGAGTTTTCTATACCCAAGTATCTATGTCAATGACATATTTGCAAATGATGTACATTAATAATGTGACAATATCTTCATCTTGGGAACCTGCATTCCTAAAAAGAAAGGCTTATCTTGTAAGGGTGTGACTCTAATATTTTAATGTCCACACTTGGTCTTACTGTAAACAATCTTTATAGTTACACAAATTTTATGATATCATTTGGGGATCTTTTCTACACACTAGTAGGGCCATGTTTGGAAATTATAAGTATAAAAAGTCTGGCACACATGAACAATTAGATACCGTGTGCAAAGAAAGACAGTCCGCCTATTCCGTGAGAAACCAAGGTTCAATTTAGACATGTCAATTACTCAGAAACGTCATCAGACCAAAGTGATGTCAGGTTTTATAGAAATTTGGCTGATAAACAACTCAAATAATACTTAAAAATGGTACTGATACTGAGACTATTTCTCCTGTAGACTTTTTTACTTGATAAAAATGTTTTTTTTTAAATATTGGTAGTCTGTTAAATGTTTCAAAATGTATATCTAAGGCTAAATTAATACAAGTAATTAAAAAATTAATCTCACATAGGGTAGGTCCCACAAGAGGGAGAGCAGAGACCTAGACTAAATGAAAGGTTCCTATGAATGACCCACATCGCTTTGTGACTGCTAAATATTGGTAGTAGTTGTTCATGTTGGCCATTTGTATGGCTCCCCCACGCTACAGGTGTCTATAGATGACACTTAACGTACCTGAGGAATAGTAATATCAACCTTCCCTAGTTTTCTAAAGCTGAAATGGAATTGCAAAGGTGAAGTCCCCAGGGCTCAAGGTGTATTGGTGGCCTCCCCCACAGGAATTAAAGAACAGGGAGGCCATGTTACCCGGGGTGAACCTGGGATCATCTCTCCATCAGACAGGTGATGGTTTTACCTCAGCCAGCCCGCCGATCTCATCTGGCAGCAGGAGGAGCAGGCTGAGGTCACGGCTTTCATAGTAGAGTTGAAGGCCGACGGCTTGGGGCCTCTCGATGTGAAACACCTGAAGCTTTTTTTTCATTGACATCATCTGCACTGGTGTGCTTGTATTCTGCAGAAAAGAAGTAGCAAAGTCATTGAGGGGAGGTTCTGTCAAGTCCTTCATTATCGTAATTGGTCCCCACGTGTCTGGGACACTGGCCAACACGCTGATCCTCTGCTAAATGCTGAATGAAGTAATTCAGACCTAGATTTCTGGACACGTGTGCTACTGGATAACGTCGTTAACAAGTGACATGCGAGTTTCTTCCTCGAACAGGATTGTGGCAACTTCTATAAATCATAGTCAGCTGGATCGTACCAAACACTCAAGAGAGTACATAATCTTATGCAAACTATGCATACGCCAATGATTCAGAAACCGAACAAGGTGTATTTCACATGCAAACATTTGAGAAAGTATTTTAGTATCATAAAAAAGTGAAATTCACTAAAAGAAAGAAAAGATAAGTGATAGACTAGGAGAAAAAAATTCACAAAACACAAATCTAATAAAGGACTGGTATGCAAAATTGATAAAGAACACTTAAAAACTCAGTGATAGTAAAACAAACAATCCAATTTGAAAAATAGGCAAAAGATATAAACAGATACTTTTCCAAAGGAAGATATATATAGAGAGAGAGAACTGAGATTATGCTTTGAGACTCTAGAGACGCCACTCCAAGTCATCTCAGTTACACAAGCTAATGCTAATTATAATTCCCATTTCACTGGAGCTAGTTTGGAATGTTCTTCCACCACTTGCAACTGAGACTTCCTGGTGGCTATACTAAGCCGGGTACCATCCAGCTCATTTCTAGTTAGCCTATTGCATTATACACTTGGCCACTTCCCCATCTTTATCCCATCAATTGTCTGAGAATGCCTACTGCCCGCATCCACAGGCGCTCCCAGCGCTGTTTGTGTGAGATGACCCACCCCAGGACTAGCAACTTTAACGAACATTGGCCAATCAATTCCTTTCCGAGGAATCTGAAATGAGACCTATAGGACTGTCTGTAGAAGGGAGGAGTTGTGGGGGAGGGGCCGATATCTCCCCGTTGTGGACTGGGAAGCAGAGGAAGCCAAACTTCAGCCAGAGAGAAGAACGATGGGAGAATCAGAGTGAAAAAGACAGAATGAATCCTGACAACATTTGAATCCTCATTTCCGCTCAAGTCCCAAGACCCAGCACTTTCCAGCGCTTGGATTCTGAGATAATATCTGTCGCCTTGCATTAGCCTCCATTGGTTTCTAGCACAAAAACAAGCGTAGTGTCTCCTAACAGAGAAAAACGTTAATGAAAGAGGTGAGATTTAAAACTTTTATTTCTTTTTTTGGTAGAAGGTGGTATAAGTTTAGCAGAATGAGAACAGATCAGAGGGAAAGGGGAATGGAGGGAGGTAGATGGGGTAAATGGGGTCAAATATTTGGTGACAGAAGGAGAGCTAACCCTAGGTGGTGAACACAATGCAATATATATGACAAACTGTTGAACTGTACACTTGAAACTTATTTGATTTTATGAATCAATGTGAACCCAAACCATTCTTAATTTAAAAATTTTTTTTTAAAGAACAGAATGAGTAGTAGGAGAGTGTGGGGTTATGGTTCAGGTAGACTTCTAGCTTAGACTTCCCTTCACCCACTTAGCACACTGTGTTTCTCACCTGAGAAATAAATAAAACAACTACCCGACCCACTCCACCTTCGCTGTAGCAAGGACTGAGTGGTAACTCATGGAAATGGTCTGCTTTCCGAGAAAAACAATGAAAGAACTTCCAAGCGAGAAAGAGCAGGGCCTTTCAGAGCAGCTCGTCCAGCCTTAGTAAGAGTCATAGTTTACAGAGACAACATATCCAGAAAGAGGGAATTTAACACAGAATCCTCTTTACAACGCCACGTAAAAGCCCATACCGATTAGGAAGAGGTTCCCACCTTGTCTGTTCTGAAAGGCTTTTCCGTAGTGTCTTGGACTCGGAACTGGTGTTCCCAGGTTCCTTTAAAGTAAAGCGCGTTCACCAGAACCATTTTGGTTGCAGAATCCACAGCATCATCGGGGAGGAGATTCGGGATTTTACCTACGTGAGCAAAAGGACGGGTTTCAGTGATATAGTTACATCCCGAGGATATGCCACATTTATAGAAATTTTGATTATGATATATGGTTAAATGATAACTTCTTATACCCACCGATGAGCCAAACCAGGAAGTCAGCACTGATAGAACTCTATTAACAAATCTTACTCAGATTTTATCAGTTGTTCCAATAGCGCTTTCTCTGGACCAGAAATCAGTCCAGGATCTTGAGTTGAGCTGCATTTAGTTGTCATTTTTTTCTTAGTCCCCTTTAATCCAGGACAGTTCCTCTTTTATTGTTTGCCTTTTATGACCTTACACTTCTGAAAAAATTCTGTAGAATGACCCCCAGTTCTCAGTTCAGATTTGTCTGACGTTTCCTCTAGGTAATATTTAGGTTATGCCTCTCTGCGAGAATACTATTGCTGTGGATGGAATTGCATCTTTTAAAAAGGTACTGAGTTAAGTGCTAACACCTAAAGCGAGGTGAACGCCCAGTACACCTGCTCCTGTGAGCCTGCCCAGCAAATCCTGCTACCGCTGCAGCTTCATCGGGAGCACCTTGCCAGCATCTTTGCAGCTTTATTTAAAAGTTCTAAGGGCAGCACTTCTAGAGCTTCCAACAGATCTGGGGTGTGGCTTGGGCATGTGTACTCAAAGAAAAATAACACCTTCCCCAGACCCCAATGAAACAAACTTCTTGGTTTTAGAAATTAATTTTTAGAATTTGGTTTTAAATGCTGATGTGAAAACTTCCCTAAAACAGTTTTGCATTTGTTTCTCTGTCTTAGAAAGACAGTAAGTTAAACCTAATCTAACATGTAGGTGATGGTTCAGCATGGGGAGGCCTTCTCCAAGATTTTTTCAACCTTTTTCTTGTGCAGAAATTTTATTGTGTTAAAGCTCTGTCATTTTAAATTAATTACTCTCTCATTTGACCAAGTTGTAGGTGCAAAGCAAGAACCTATATCAGAGACTGAGGTTTGCACAGATGGATCTCAAGTTGGTTGAAATCCAGTTGATTTGAACTTTAGTGCACTGTCTTCTGGGTTCACTTGCTTGCAAGGAATCTAATCTCGAATCCACAGCCTTGTTAGGACATTTAAATCACAATTTACAAAGAATGTGCAAAGTGTACTTAAATACAACTTCAGAGTAACACTCAGAGCAAAATTTGACTCTAAATGTTTTACTATCCTCTTGAGAGCTACAGTGCCACCTTCTGGATGTCTGTGTCATTGCATTGTGTCCTTGATGGGTTTATGTAATGGGAAGGACATTTTTCTCTGCACATAGTCAAGCTTAAGTCCTTCTGGGCACATGTTAGTGTGTCATAGAGTGCCCAGTATCCCAAGCATGTGATAGATTTTGAGATTACAAACATGTAGACTATAACCTTCCCCAATCTCCTACTTTCAAGGAGTTTATAGACTATAAAGAAGACAAATCAGAAAAAAAATAATAGCAACGTATGACCGATGTTGTCATTGAGAATATGACTCTGAAGGCTGAGCCTGCAGTCCCTGGGGCCACCTAGAAGAAGCGCTGTTTAAAAACTCCAGGAAAGAAGCTTCTTTCAAGAAGCTCAGACAGAACCTGGTCCCGCCAAAGAGTTTCTAGCATTTTCCTTAAGGACAAAGGGAACTCTGCCTTGACAAGGTCAAATTTCCTGAGTAGCCAATGAATCCTCACTTAATATGATGTTGAATAGCCTCCAAAAAAACAGATACGTGTGTCCAGTAACAAAAGGAAATACAGAACGATTACAGCTTTCTCCCTCACGTCTAAAAAGCAGAGTTGACAGGGCGGGCTGGAGGAATGAAGTCATGAGATGCGGGAAGTGGGGTGAGTGTGTTTGGAGGACCTCTCATTTGACGAGCAGTATGACAACAGGCGACAGGTCAAAGTATGCCATGCCTGTATTTTGACCATACACTGACCATTATCTGAAGTTTACTCTTTCTTCCATAACTTAAACTATGTGTCTAGTTATTCTAAAACAAAGCTTCTTCTGTGCTGGACCTATGAGGCTACTTACATTTAAATTAATTAAAATGAACTAAAGTTCAAAATTCAATTCTTCGGTCTCATTAGCCACCTTTCAAATCATCTATGGTCACATGCGGATATAACAGGTGGCTATGTCAACTTTGGCAGTGCAGATTCATGGCCCATTTGTCATCAGAGGACAACTTCCTGCAAAGCTCTGTCATCTAGACTGCTGGCTCTCATCATGCTCCTTCAGTGTGTCTGTCCATCGGCACTGGGAAGGCATGGCAAGGACCAGGCTCACGCAGCGTCAGACAAGTGGCTCTCCTCTCGGCGTTGCTGGGTGTACAAATCACAGATGCTGCTCCCAGCCTTCCTCCCTGTAAGGTTCCCGTCCGTCTTCCAGGCAACGTAATAGACACTGGGCTAAGAATTTGAGGCCAAAGGTTTCATTCTAACACTGCTCTTACTCCTACTTCCGCTGTGTTTAATTCGCACATTATGATGTGCTCCTCCCTGCAGAATCACAGTTGGTCCTGGTATAACCCGGAGCAGGGCAAGTCCTCAGGAAATGCTACCTGATCTCTCATTCTAAAAAAAGTAGACTGAGAGCATGTGAGTCAGGACTGAGGGACTGCTTCTCCATGGCTCTGAGTCACTAGCTCAGGGAACAAGGAACTGAGAACGGAGGGCTGCCAGCTCCCCCGGTTCATTCCAGCGGGCATCGGTGCTCTGCACGACCACCATGAGTGGGCCTGTTACGGGATCCGAGGCTGACACTCAGCAAGCCGAGCTGTCACACTTGGGGTCCTTGCGTCTGGCAGGGGAGGCGGATGAAACGAAGTTACTTTTGATAACGCTGTGGAAAGTGCCAAGGGGAAGGTTCCCACAGAGCGACGTGGGAGCAAAGAGAGGGTGGCTTTTACAGGCCTGGGGACCAGAGGCTCCCTCGAGGACATTATATCCTGAGCTGTCATCGGGCGGCAGTGCAGGGGTGGGAGGGGCAGGGCAGGGAAAAGGGTTTGAGATACAGAAATTATATCTCAAAGTCACGGGGCCATGAAGGAACGCAGGGTGTTCTGGGGACTCCATGCCCCTTAGAAATCCTGAAGTATAAATTTTGAGTCAGGAAGTGATGAGAGCTGGCATGGAGACACGGGCAGGGCTGTGTGATCACCCCGGGCCTCAGGTGTCGCTTTAGGGAACTTGAATTTGTCCTGTAGGTCACAGGGCATCGTGGTGGGTTTTGAGGACAGGAGGGACGTGGTCTAGCTGGTTTAATTTATAAGTTCAGTGGACCATTCTGGAGGCAGGATGGAGTTTGGCTTTGAGAACACAGAGGCAGATAATTGTATCAATGCAGATAAATGATGATAAATGATGACAGAGACGAAGCAGAGAAGGAAGAGATTGGCAAGACAAGGCGAACTCAAAAACATATGGGCTTGAAATCCTATTTCTGAAGCTTTCAACTGTCTGAGCTCAGATAACTTCATTTCTCTAAAGCTCTAAGATCATCTTACTATTTCTTTTTAAAAATAGAACTCTCAAATTTCAGGTGAGCATGTGGCCATCCAGCTAAAGCTACATTTTACAGCGAGTTTGGGTGACTGACTCTCCCGGTTTGCCCAGGGGTGAGAGGCCTTTGGGTGGTGATGCCAGGAAAGTCCCAGGCAAAGCGGGACATGTTGGTCACCCTAGCATCAAGGGTGCCATGTAACTAGGTTTGGGATATGGGTGGAAATGATGTGTGCGACTTTCAGGACAGCCCCCTAAAAGCAAAGGGGTCTTCTTTCCCCTTCTCATGCTGACTACAAAACTGACTGTTGCAAGAATCATTTTCGACTTAGGTATGGAAGCCACGTCTTGAGGAGGACCCAATGGCCTGGGTCTCAGGATGGCCTTATAAAGAGAATGCTTATCTATCTGATCTATCTGTTGACTACTGCATGACAGAAAGATAAACTCTATCTTATTATAAAGCCACTATGTTTTGGATCTCTTTGTGATAGCAGCTTAGCCCATACTCTAACATAAGGACTTATTTTGAAAGTTGCCTAAGATGATATAGAACATTTATATCACATTTTTTTTGCTGTTAATTAGTAGCTATTTTTCTTTAAAACCACAAATGCAATAGTATTTCAGACTTCCTTTTTGCATTTTTCTGCTTTCCTCCTGGACTCCTCTCTGAAATTAACGAGCTATAATTTTCTCATCTACTTGGTAAAGTGGGTGTCTTAATTTATGTATATTCGATTAGACTGACTGAAAAAGTTGTGAATCTAAAAAGTATGAGCACGAATAGAAGAAGTGGTCAGAATATTTAGAATGTGTCCACAGTTCTTTAAAATAAATACATATACTTACACACAACACAAATCAGAATAATCAAACCGTGCTTGGCGAGAGCGCCTTGGTGAAGGCTTACCCTCAGTCTGGCTTTCCACCCAAGCGTTGATCTCCTTTCTGATCTGGTCAGAAGCTTCCAAAAAGTTAACAGACTGCGGCTCTACACCAAAGTATGTGTTCATGTCTTCTAAATATTTCTGAAAGGGTCAGGTAAAATCTCCTTTAGCAGAGTTTGTCCAAAACTGAGAAATCAAGGCTATTTAGATTATCAAAAATAATGAGGTAGAGAGACAACGGTACACATGCATGCAAGCACACACACACACACACACACACATATTGCTCCCTTCTCTCTTTCCCCACTTTTTGTGTTGGTCAAAACTAAATACCCCCCTCTTTAAACTTCGCTGGGTGCTGACAAGCATGCCGGACTCCAGACAGGAAGGGAGGCCTGCCCCCCACGGCCCTGGCAGCACAGTTTGAAATCAAGAGAGAGCTTTATTGTTTCCATTGTTACCTCTTTACCCTATCTGATTTGTTTGCCCTTTGCCCACTGGGCATCCGTGTCCTCCTGCTGCTTTCTGAGATGGGCCAAAGGATGTGGCGGACAAACGTGAGAGAAGCACATGCTTGTCCTGGTTCAGGATGGACTACTCTGGGGAGCCCGTGAGTCTGAACTGAGGTGACATCACGGTCTGTACGACTGGGGTTCCCGCCATCAGAAAAGGGGAGAAGCTGATGTTATTCTGGGCTAAGAGTCTTTCCGACTTGTCTGATCTCGAGGTCAGCTTTGCTCTTGAGCACACAGCCCCCAGCCACACTCACGACCAGAGCCACCCACCCTCTGCTCCTTCAGAGTCACCCTGCTTCTCTGCTCTGTGTCTTTTGCTCTGTTTTGTATGAAACAAATGTTGCCGCAGGAACTATATGAACTACACTTTTACATTATTATTTTGGATAAAGATTTGATAACTAGATCTAGTTGGAGACTAGATTATGGGTGTCTCTACAACTAGACACTTATGGTTGGTCTAAAGGACTGTCTACCAGAAATGCTGACTACATTAAGATTATCCCTACAGTCCCTACGAAAACGTTCAAAGAGTTTATTGATTTGTTTGATCACAAAACTCTTTCTATCCCATCCTCTTTAAGTAACACGTTTGCACTTACTTTGAGAAATGGATATGTTTTCTCCCCATATATCCCGTTGGCTGTTTTAAGTACGTAGGCATTACTGGGTGTGGTGATTTCTGAGATAAGTGTCTGGAAATCAGAGTGTATTTCTTCAACTTTCCCCAAGTTGGAGTCCTTCAAAAGAAAAGGAATTCATCAAATAAAAATGTTGAACAAGAGTACGTACAAATATGAACAACCTATAACAAATGAAACAATTTTGTGAACAAAAGCTGAAATCAGTTCTAAGGTAGATAAAAATTTTTTTTCTGTGACGTTGTCAGAGCAAAAAAAATTAAAAGTTACTGAGGGCATTGTTTTCTTCATATTTAGTGTGTAAAAGCAGGGACAAGTTTGAAAGTGGAGTAGTTCTAAAAGGGAAAAAAGGAGGAGAGAGATAAGGAAAAAAGAATATGACCCTCCCAAAAAGTGTAGACATTTCATATTTTGAAAAATGTTTCTATAACTTTAATACATGCTTCTAAGAAAATTTACCTGTTAAAGTCTGCTTAAATTAGCCATTAAAATACACGTGCTAAATGGGGATTCTCTTTAACTATTAAATGAATATTAAAACATAAAATATACCGTTTTCCTTTTCTTTTCACTTTCAGGATAAGATTTGACATCTTGATCTCTGTTAAATTGAAGCACCTGTAATTTTATTAAAAAGACATTACGTGAACACACTTCACAGAGATGCAGTCATATGGAATACACATCAGTAACTACACGCCAGTGATGCCAATGCCACAGAATATACAATTAATGAACCAAGGGGGCCCTGATTTGATTTCAATGGTGTATTAGCTGAACTAATGCAGTAAGTCAAAAGCAGCTTTTAAATAAATGTTCAGAAGTCTAATTTAAGTTGCGCTTTATTTTAATACTGTCTATAGGACGTTTAGGGTGACATTGGGGATACCCTTAGAGGTAACATTCTCTTGTTTTCCACGTTTCATTTTTTTCTATGGTTTCTTTGAAAAGAAGGCGGGGCGTTCAGTTGAGGCCATCATTTAGCAATTTAAGCAAAAGCCACCGTGGCCCCAATTAACTGGAAAATTCAGGGGTTCTAATTGATTTTGTTTTTTGATCAAGTTTAGTCCTTCCATTCTCATTGTCTGCCAGTTGACAGATGTGGGCATTCTTTGTCTCCTGAGTTGTACAACAGTAAAAAAAAAAAAAAAAAAGAGGCGATAATTTCATCTCCCACATCCTGGATCCTGCTGAGAAAGAGGAATAAAGTCTATTTTGCCAAAGCTTGGTGCTGACTCACGGTGACAAAACAGGCACCATCTGTCATAGAAAAAAAAGGGGTGCATAGGCAACTCCTCCGTCTCAATTGCAAAAGGAAGGTGTTAATGTTTCAAAAATTATTAAATAAAACAAGAACAAACAACACCCAGCAATATATTTATTTACATGAAATGGACCAGAATTGGAATCCATCTAAGATTTAGTTTATCGCCTTAACGGTTAAGTCTTTAATAATTAATTAATTATCAACCAGTTGTGAACCAAGATTTTGTTGTTGTCGTTTTAATCCACACAATATCTTGTGAACTGCATAACTAAGGGTGATACCCTCGGCCCAAACCGACAGAATATTGTCTCACTCAGAATTACTGGCTGTTCCCATTTCCGTACTTGATACAGAAGACACTGTCATTTGGCATTTCAACTGTTGTATGATTTAGATTTGAGTTTACTCTTTCCTGTTTTTACTTTTATTTAAAACACAGACACATAAAATTACATGTTTACACCTGCATATATATACATTTATGTGTGACTATTTATAACATGCTTTGCTATCTTTGGCTACACACACTCATGCACACACACTGTGCTTCGAAGATGCTTACAGCAAATGAATGATGGCTTATCCAATAATATCATTTTGCTATTTTAATGGTCCCATTAGATTCACTTAGACAATCAGGGACTGAACAAAGAAACAACCAAACAAAGCATGAGAAACACTTCACTTGACTTTTCTATTTGTCTTCAAGATAATTTTTCTGAGATTAGAAAGAAGCTGACTAATCCTACTATTTAACCTTTGAACCATCACTTCTTGAAATCTCTTAATAATCAAAATAAAATTGTTTTCGGTGTTGAACCTAACTTGATAACCTCATCATCTCTCCATTTGATTTGGCTGGAGGACACAGTTCTTTAATTGTTTTTCTTCTAACAGTTTTCAGCCAGATTCCCTTTCCCAGACTCCTTCTTATGGTCTAGAAAAAAATGAAGGTATACCACTTATTTTGAATATGGTTGTAAAATGTGAGGTCTTTGGATTTCAAGAGTAAAATGAGGATAAAAAGTATAGAAAGCATTCCATTTTAAGGCAGCAGAGAATGATGGAGCTTCCCCCACTCACCTGGGCTATTTGGGCAGCAGTGCTACCTCTGGTCCCCAGATACGTCATGGACAAACAGGTTGAGATGCCCCAGGGAGAAAAGAAAACATTTTTACCCTCAGCAGTGTCAGCTAGCTTTTTGCTAAATTCCAGGGCAAATTGGTTGATTGATTTTATTAGAGAATCCATTGGGAAAACCTGAGAAAAAAAGAGCAGATAAACAACATGTTAATAATCCTTTTCATTCGTTTCACTTTTGTAAAAGTATTTGTTAACTTACACATTACTTTTTAAATCATCCTTCAGTGAAATGACAAAAATGCATATTACCTTATTATATATATACATATCCATCCATGTGTGTGTGTGTGTGTGTGTGTGTGTGTGTGTGTGTGTGTATGTACAATAAGAATATATTATATATAATCTAAGACCTCAATGGACTTTAGGAAAATCCTAGTGTAACATCATCCTTTTACGTTGAAGTCCAGAGAGTTTAAGAGAATGGCCTCAAATTTTAGTGCTAATACACATCAGAGAACAATTGGATTCTGGTCAGTTGACAGCAAACCGTTGAGAATGAAACGATATAAATGGCCGTGGAGCCAGGTGACATCCCTCTCCCGGCCCAGAGCGACTCAGTACCCCACAGGACAGCTGACTTGACACCATAAATGAGACATAGCTACACATGTTTTCAACTCTGTATTTTTCTCACTTATCTTTTATCTATATTTTTATATTTTCTAACCTTATTCATTGCTTTCTGCCTCTATATGTGATGTGCCCGGTTTCCAGAATGCCTTTATCCTCCTTTATTTTGTTAAAATTGAACTCTGGCCAAGATTCTTTTCCTCTAAAAGCTTTTCCTGGCCTTTTGCACGAGACAGTGTCTGCCACGGCGGTCTCTTCGCATAGTTTCTGCCACTCGCTCAACGTTTATCAAACAGATAGTTCTGTTTTTGGATATTTATGTCCTTCCAGCTTCGGAGTAAGTTCCCCTAGAACATGAGTTTCTTACGCTGTTTTATATATCCAACAGCAGCTAGCTCAGCACTTTGAACAAAGTGGATACTTATAAATACCTGTTCACTACTTGTTTGCAAAGTTCATTGTTTGGCGGTCTAGCCATGATTTTTTTATCTATTTAAACTTGAAATCGTGTGCAGTTTACTGGGAAATGCTTACAGAGAAATCAACACTCTTTTGCCTGAATTCTCACTCACTTAAGACCCCCTGAAACTGGTTTTATAGATTTGGGTTTTCTCGTTTGTTTCAGGGGGTTTTGTTTTGTTTGTTTGTTTGTTTTTGACATTCTATTCAACTTCTAAATGTCACCTCTAATTACCCTGACATTTTAAATTTAAGTCTTTGAAGACTGGTCTCCATCAAAAAAAAAAAAAAAAAGAAAGTTTTATGTAATGTCATTTGATGACCAAATCATTTCTCAAACTGGTTAAATGACTGAAAATAAATGAAATTCCTGGGCCTAGAACCTTTTCGTAGTGCCAGTGTTGTCTAGAACGGCATCTCCTCCACTGACATGCCCTGGCCCCCTGGGAAAACTCGGATGAGGAGTGGAGAAGGGCCAGTTCGCTCTGGGCAGCGGAATCAAGGGAGAGGTGCGGTTCGGTTTCGTGCTGACTGCAGCTAACAATGACACTGTTGCAATCCCTCCTGGCCACAGGCTTGCACTTCACCAAACAGCTTCCCAGCCTCTAAATCATGCTCTGTTCCAGAAGGTGATGCTCATCCTGGGATGACTAATTTGATTCAAGAAAAAAAAAAAAAGATCTAGTTTTGTAGTAACTTGATACCCTTATAAAATGTTCGAAACTTGCCTGTATTTTTTTCTTGACAGAACGGATGCCATCTTGGAAATAACCTTCCTATTTCCTTATGAATAATGCTTCGTTTGCCGCCTATATGTTAAACTTTATCTTTTGAGAACTTATGAATTATATTCATATGGAAAATGCTTGGCTTCGTGGCAGAGCCAAACTCACCACAAAGGGAAGAGAGGAGAAAGTACTATCTTAAGGTCTGGGCTTTTTATCTTTCTACCTATGGTTTATGGTTATTCCAGAATTCAGTTACTTGTAACAAATTCCTGAAAACTATAATTCTCTCTAATGAAAGAGGTAATTTCTTGAGAAAAGTTAATATCGAGTTACCTTCAGTTTCATGAATTCTCCCATTAATATCATCAATAATATATCAGGTATAACCCTGTTATTTTAGCCCAGGTATAAAAAGGGAAAAAATTTTGCCTTTTTTTTTTTTCAGAGAAATTTACAGAAGCACTAAGCCAGCCATTAGTAAAACTTAACCCAACACTGGCAAGTGTTTTCTGAAGGGTGTAAAATTTGGAGATGACATTTTACAAGAAATAATCTATCCACACAGGGTTGAATAATGATCTTTTCAGAGAAGACTATAAACATCTAAATCAGAAGCCTACTGTGCCATTTTCAAGATGTATTGCTCTTTTGCAATTTTCAGGAGCTCAGTTTACATAAATATATTTAAATATGTAAAATTGTAATCTGTAAAAGGCTTAGGGGAGAAGCTAGAGAATTATGAAAGTAAGGAAAGGATTGTGTCATTCATCAAAATGTCTCAATGACAGACACACATACTCCTACATGTCAGAGCTGGAAAGAACCTTGGAATCCCTCTAATCTAATTGCTTCATTTTATCTGCAAGGAAACTAAGGCCCAGAGAGGAGAAAGATGCTGACTAGCATGTACCACTGGCTGGTAGCAGCCTTATCAGCATCATCACACTCTCTGGACTCGGAGTACAATTGCTTTTATCTTTGTATCTCGTTGTCTTTAAGATTTTAATGGTAAAGGGAGAGATTGGGTTATGAAAGAAGATGGATGGGAGGGAGAAACGAGGAATGGTGCTGAGAAGGAGGAGGAAGTGAGAAAGATTCTCACCCCCTTTTCCATAAGAGGGTGCCCAGAGTCCCTCGACTCCCTGATGATCCCGATGACGTCACCGGCTTCATGGAGTGGTACCTATCAGGACATGACATCCCTGCCTCTTCTATATTCACCTAACATCATTTTTCGAAGAAAGTAATAGTTTCAGACAATGAGCATCTAGTGTGAGGTCGCAGGGTAAGGGCTGAGATTATTCCATGAAAGGAAAGAAAGCTCATGGTTCATGGGAGGTTGGCCAGGGCAGAGTGCTGGGTGGAGAAAGAGGATAGAGAGCCAAAGACGCTGACAGACACAGGTAACAAATCCAGAAATGTGACTAAAAAAAATTCCATTCATAGTTTCACAATTCCTGGTAAAACTATTTCTCTAACTTCTTTTGAAACAAATGCTCTCTCCCACGTAGCCCTCTTTCTAGTACACATTTTGGAACCTGCTCAGGGTTAAATATCTGACTTACACAGAATTCTTGAGGGACGGAGCTTTACCTACTATTTCTAGTTTTTTTTTTGTTTTTTGTTTTTTGTTTTGCGGAAGTTGACTATTTGCTATTTAGCTGGACAGTTTGACAAAGAAGGAAAACATAGATAAACATTTTAAAACAAAGAGGTACTTACAATACCTTGTTTTCTTCCACCCGAGCAGAATTAGCAAGGCGTTTCTAACATAAGAAATTGTGGCTGAGTTAAGTAACTTTTAACTGTAGAAACTAAAAAAAGATTTCTAGCGCCTCCCTCTTCTTAGCCCCGCCCTTTGATTCACTTTCACAAGCCCATACATTCTTCCTTTCAGGTTTATCTTGGGCAGAGGCTCAAATACAAAAGCCGACGAGATGAGTAAGGTTTTGCCTGAATTCTTTAATTAGCCACGTTTTCCTCATCTGTCCACATGTAGAGACCTGACTTCTGAAATATTGTAACTCACAGTTTCCTTGCTTAATCTCTTCTTTAGTCTGCCAACTGGTAGCAATTCGAGTGCTTTTCTAAAATAATAAAATAAAATTAAATTAAATTAAATTAAATTAAATTAAATTAAAATAAAATAAAATAAAATAAATAAAATAAATAAAATAAATAAAATAAAATAAAATAAAATAAATAAAATAAAACAAAACAAAATAAAATAAAATAAAACAAAACAAAACAAAACAAAACAAAACAAAATAAAATAAAATAATAAAATAATAGAAAGCTTCAAACTAGTGGAATAATAATGGGTAATGAAATGGAAAATGTTATTGGTGAAGCATTTACTGTTAAACGTTAGAGTTGCCCTTCACATTTGAGGAGGGTGTTGTGGAGAACCCCAAGTGTAATTAAAATGCATGTGCAGCCCACTTCCCCCACTCCAGGAACCAGGGGTCTGGATCGATGTTTTAGACACAGTTACTGAGTCAAATGTTGGCTCATCATCTTCTGGGTCTCTCTTGTTTCTCCCTATAGAATTTCCCTGACTCTTCCATGTTTTTTAGAAAGGAAAAACAATAGGTTACAGTTGCATCCTCTATCCTAGCACGTGTGTGCACAGAGGAGAGGAAAACAGAGTGAAGAGAGGAGTGGGAACAGAGGAACGATCTAGAAGGGATGAAGGGGAAGGAGGGGGCTCTTTATTTATAACATGCTTCGCGCAGTTGTATTTTTCTCTCCGTAGGGCTCATGTATTTTCTGGTAAACTGGCTCAGAGTTAACCATTTGAATGTTGGTGTGGAACCTAGAGCAGAATGTCCCTCTGGATTTCACTAGCGAGGGGGGCTTGTGGCAGGAAATTCCGTGCAGCCTGCCTGGTGTGTGCCAAGCAGATACTATTATCCACGGATGCCTCCCGACTCTCATTAGCCAAAAGGACCATGAGGTGGCTCTAGATAGAGGGACAA
Source organism: Macroglossus sobrinus (assembly GCA_004027375.1). Lineage (NCBI taxonomy): Eukaryota > Metazoa > Chordata > Mammalia > Chiroptera > Pteropodidae > Macroglossus > Macroglossus sobrinus. Next base: position 20,554 of record PVKZ01003387.1, read on the forward strand.
TTCGTCTCCACAGACAGCAGCTCACTGAAGAGTGACTTGGGCGGCATCATCACACAGCATGAAGTTATGTGTCTTGCATTAAAGGCAACAATGAAGATGATGCTGAACCAGCTGAGAAACTTCTTTAAAGAAATTTCTTTAAAGTCACAGACTGTTTTATTCATTTCCCCCCAAATTTTCTCAAGATTCCTTTTCCACTTACCTATTGATTAAAATCCTTTCAAATAGATATCCTACCTGTATCTTGGATAGCACTATGATCTAGACAGTAGGATCAATCACAGCTGTGCCTTATTTTGATGCCTGTTTGGGGTGTGGAAGAGAAAGAGGTAATAGGGTCCTACGTTAATATAATATTATTAGCATAATTTTGTTTGTTGTTGTTTATGGCCTGCCTTCTGTGTATTTAGCAGTTTGTATAGATATTACTAGTGGGGATTGAGTGATAGAAACTAAATAAATGGAAAAGAGAGATGGGAGGGAGAGTTTTTTATTTATTGATATTTGATGTTTATACTGCATGAATTTATTAGGTGTGCAAAAAATAAAATAAAATAAAATAACTGAGACAGAGAGAACTCTCGGTGAATCAGTATTGTTCTAATAGGAGTCCAGCAAAAGAAAGTGGATAGCGTGGGGTGGAGACAATTGAGTGCATCATGGCTGCCCTGTTCAGTCTGGATTGCTGTAGCAGAACACCACTGACGGGGGCTTAAAAGACAAACTGTATTTCTCACAGTTCTGGAGCCTGGAAGTCTGGGATCAGGGAGCTGTCAGAGTCAGATTCTCGGTGAGGGACGTGTTCCTGGTTCACAGACGGCTGCCACCTCTCTGTGCTCGCACGTGTTGGAGAGAGGACGCTCTGGTCCCTTCATCTCCTTGTAAAGGCACTACTTACATTATACGGACTCCATCCTCATGACTTGATCTAAACCTAATTAGCTCCCAAATGTCCCACCTCCAAATACCATCACACTGGGGAATAGGGTTTCAGGGTATATGTGGCGGAGGAATGGGGGAGACACAGACCTTCAGTCCATAGCGATGGCTGAGAATTTCCCCAAGCTGAAGCAAAAGCCAAGGTTCTAGATGGAAAAATTCTGCTGATGATGAGCAACGCACATTTTAAAAAACAATTTGAAAAAGTACTCTTAACGCAATGAAATATCAAGAACACTACCAAGAACAACAACAACAACAAAAAATATTAAACTACAAGGAGCAAGAATTATTTTGACCTTCACATCAGCAACTCTGGTGCCAAGAGATAATAAAATCATAACTTAAAAGTGCCTTGAACCTTGAATTCTACACTCATACTCTATCTCAGTAATGAGAGTGAGATAAGAATATCTTAAGACTCACAATTCAAAAAGCTACTACGTATTGCTTTGCTGAATGAATTGCAGAAGTACATAGAAAAATGAATCCAAAAGTAAGTAGAAAAATGCAAGGAGCAAGGACACATAATTTTCAAGAGTGTCTGATTTAGAAAAAATAAACCACAGTCCAAGACTTCAAAAATTAATTGAGGTCTACGGCCATGCCACCCTGAACAAGCCATATCCCGTCTGATCTCGGAAGCTAAGCAGGATTGGGCCTGGTTCGTACTTGGATGCGAGACCTCCTAGGAAGACTAGGTGTTGTAGGAATAAAAAATAAATAAATTAAATAAAATAAAATATTATAAACTGACAAGATCCTTGTAATCTGTGAGGTCAACCAAGGATTGCCTTGCTTAAAAAAAATAACAATAATTTTCTGGAATTCTGTGTTTGACCAGTTGACAGTAAGTAAATAAAACCAGAGACAGTTTTATTACTGACAGAAATAATAAACATAATCACTAGTATTTTTTAAATACTGCATATGCCAAGAATTCTTTCAACTGCTTGTTATGCATGAGTTCATTTAACCATCATAGCAACCTTATAAGAAAAGCATTGTTTGCTCTAGTTTACACTGAAAGAAAAGAAGCACCAAGAAGCACCAGCCCTCGCCCGAGGTTAGATGACTCAGCCTGTTAGAACTTGGATTTAAATGGAGATAGTCAAGGTCCTTAGGCCACCTCTTCAGCCACCATGCTCCATGGGTCATCATAGGGAGTGTGGTGCCTGGGACACATTTCCGGGGCCCGGCCACACTTCTGAAACCAGACTCTTAAGCCAGTTCAGAGCCCCCTCCTCACACACCAAACCCCCCAAGTGCCTTTGTTCTCAAATCTTCCATTATTTTCTGTTCTGCCTCTGCTTTACCCAAAAGCACTGAGTGCTATTTGAAGCACACGTGCTTAAAAGAAGCTGTCTTGTGCTTCTCCTCCTGCTCTTGCATCCAGCCATCTCTACTCCTCTCAACTCTCAGCTCAATACTGTGCCCTTGATTCTATGTGTGGACCACTGGATTTGGTATTTATCTCTATTGTCCTTGAGGATTAAACACTGGTATTGCCAAAGGACTCTGACCCAAACTATACTGCTGAATTGCTCGGACATTTGCTGCTGGAAGTCAACTCTAAACCATTCTCACATGACCCCAAGGGGCTCCTTATAAAAGGGGCGGTTATCCCCTTGGCTCCTTTATTCTACTTTTTCTTGGTTCCCCCAAATGAGCCATGATTCCTGATTCCTGGGGTGCAAGATATAACAGGTCTTATGATCTGATGACCTAATGAAATGACAACAACAAAAAAATGGTTGTGTGGACACATATTTATTTATTATATATTTAAATTTTACATAAGTTACAGACACATCTGTGTGATACATAATGTTATAAATGCACATGACATCTATTTGCCTGTTGTTCAATGCTTTCTTCTAGATTTGTGTCATAGAAGGGCATAGGACACATAATCATTCTTCATCATAAAACAAGCAAATGCATTTCCTTAGAAAGAAAAATAGCGATCACCTGTTTTTTTTGTAGCTGTAGCCGCTACATTAAATGCACAGTGAACAATAATAAAAATTATATAAAAATAATAAATAATACAGTAAAAGTTAATGCTATAAAATCAACTAAGAGTAAGGAAGAACAAAATGGAACATCATCCCATTTTAAGAAACCAAACAATTCATAGGGTTTTAATGTTATCATTGACAATTGTTTAGTTATTTCTGTATTATATTTAGTGTGCAGTGGATGTTGTTCAGGAAAACAGAAATACACAGATAAAGCCCCTGATTTTTTTAGTACTTATAGCAATTCCGAGGCTTATAACTCATACTCCAAAATCCTGTACAGAAACAGAACCCTTCAATTTTAGGGGGAGGCGAATCTGCCGAAAAAGAGGATGCTCCTGGTTATTTTGTGCATTATAAGGAAGAGGAAAGGATGATCTGCCACGAACTGTGGGCCCCCGTGGCCAGTTCTCCCTGACATAATAGCCCCAGTGCCAGCAGAGGCTTCCGTGCCCTCCTCGTTGACATCCACGGTGGCTTGGTGGAACACTTCGGATAGAAACAGGTCATTCCCTTCCGACATCCCCGAGAAATTGGCCTGGCCCTTGCTGAAGGCATCGTTCATGCCCATGCTGCTCAGAATGGATTTGAGTTTATAGTGCTCGTCTAATTTGAACTGGGGGATGTAGACCTCAACATCATCTTCAGCCATCATGTCTTCGCTGAGCCACTTGTTGAGTTTGTCATAAGTTATTTCACTTTCCAGCTACAAGTCAAAAACAAAACAAAACACAACAAAACAGTGAGTGCTGAGAAAAGAAGGAAAACAACTCCTTAGTCTAATGTTAAAAATCATTGACTTTAACTTTACTACATTGTGGGTGATATAAAAACTTAATAGATTAGTAAAGTTTTGTTGTTGTTGTTGTTGTTGTTGTGAGCAGGTGGCCTGTATGACATATGTTTAAGGCTCTGAATGAAAGTTTGAGACATGCCACATGTATTAGCCACAGATTCACATATTTCTGTGAGAAATCACACACGATTTTCTAAGTTAGAGAGGTGTTCATCATGAAAGGTAAGTTTAGCCCTAGAAACCTAAAACAATTGAAGTTGGAATGACTTACCAACTCCAGGCCAGTAGACACATTAGCAATTCCATCTGGAAGCAAAAGGAACATGCTGACATCTCCAGCGTATGGGAGTTCTAGAATCTGAGCTTTTAGGTCTTCTATGTAGCCAATGTTTAACTTTTCATGTAAGTACATCATTCGTACAGGTTTTTGCTGAGTCTAAAATGATTAAAGAGCAAAATATGAAAGTTCATACTATGATGTCAAGAGATTTAGAGTTAAACATAAGAGAGAATGTATTCTGCTTTAGTGTTTAAGAAATGTTTTAAGAAAACAAACTAAATTATTTGCATACACTCACAGTGGTTCTAATCTTATTACCTTTTTCAAGATTACACTCATTATTAATAAGATGGACAATAATAAGAATACTAAAATCTTTGTTTAGTACCTACCATGGGCCAAGAACTCTGCTAGATTGCATTGAATCCTTATAACTTTTTGAGCTGGATATTATTATTATCCTAGTTTTACAGATAAAAAATGTAATTCATAGGACATAAGTTAAGTCATATTTTGTAAATAGATGCTACATTTCAGTACAGGACTGTGTGAGCATAAAGTCCATAGTCTTCGACCACCACTCATATGATCTCTCGCAGAATTACTGTGATTTTCAGTAGCTTGAAAGAGTCCATCAACTAGTCCAGTGTCCATCACTTATAACTAGCCAATCATACAGTAGCAACAGCTACTGTTTCTTCTCCTGTTTTGTCTAAGCCCCCGAAGTATACGTTAGGAAAACCTGTCTTGTTGTCTCATACCGAGTTCACACGGAAAGGATAAAGCCCATTTAATGTCTTCTCAAATGGAGTCTTCCACTTTCCTTTGAAGTAGACGGCATTCACCAGAACCATCTTGGTCCCCGGATCTACAGAACCTTCAGGTAGCAAGGTTGGAATTTTGCCTACAGAAAACATGACCTGAGTTTAGGTTTTATGATCCAGAACTGTGAAAGTTATTATAATTTCTTGAATCTTTTGCATCATAATCAAACTCAGAAGCCACATTTGTCAAACTCCACAGAGATGTTAATCTTCAAGCTAAAGTTTTTCTCTCGATTTATTTAAAGCATAAGTAAAATTTGGACCAAATTTCTTGGAAGGTTTGGAAAATCCAAGAGAAAATGAAGACATAATGCGATTAAAATTTAGAGTTATTATCAAATGTGCAAAGCAGATTTTCACTTATTTTCATATCATTTTTTTTCAAAGTTTTACAGTTGTATGAAGTTATTTCATTCAGATGGGAGTGAAAGAGAAGGAAGATAACCACACGTCCCCACGGTACGTCGTGTATGCTTTCTCTAGATCTGGTCTAGACAGTCTGTGGGTCTGACCTACTGATTCTTTTATAAACATTTCTTCAGAAATGTAGGCTAGACCTGCACTAGGAGTAGTGCAGATTCATGAAGCGAGCAAGAAAGAAAGTTCCTTGTGGGACTGAGAATATTGGAAGATAAGTTCAAAATCAGTTATGGAAAATGGTGATAAGTTCTCTAATAGTGCTAAATAATGCAAAGTACTATGACAATACAAAAAAAGGAGTAAATGAGTGAACTAGAGAACGTTCTCAGAAAATGGTAACGTTCAAGTGTGATACATTTTTAAGTTGGTTTAAGAGGCAACCCGTTTATAGTGTATATCTGCTCTGCAATATTTCAACCACTAAATACATTATTTTATTTAATCCTCACAACTACACTATTAGGTGAGTATTAGTGTTATTTTGCACCAGAGGACACCACAGTGAAAGAGGCTAACAATCTTCCCAAGGCTACAATCTTGGTAAGCTAGTCAGGATTCTGTCTTCACAGTCTTAGTCACAGTGTGACTAATAAAAAGGTCACAGGAGTATGACAGCTTTAACATGTCCATTCAATGGCTTCACTCAGTATGTCCCTGGGCAATTAAAATTCTTGGTAACTATTGAAATCTACTAACATCTATTTAATTTTGTGAGGCATGTGACAACTAGTATTAAATAACAAATAAAACAAAATTCCCTGAAATTATTATAAAATTTGGTAAAACAAACAATCCAAATGACTCCTTTGTATTTGTGCAATACAACTGATTGATTTATAGCCATTCAATACAATACTTAAAGAGAAAATTTAAGGTGTTTGCAAAAAGCAAAACATTCATGTGTCTCTTAAATTCTGTATTCCATTTTTATTTTCACTTCTCTTAATCTTCACTTTTTCTGGTTCCTTTGTGTCAGTAGTTTATTAATGTTTTAGAAAAATGATTTAAGAATTCTTAATGAAAATAAAGAACTAAAGCAGATCAACTATTTTTAGAGAAACAAAATATTTTTCAATTTTATAGAAATGAGCTCATGTGCTTTTTCCCATTACGGTTGCTAAGAAACCAAATGATTGTTTGAAACAATGTTTTAAATACAGAAGTTAAGAAAATCCTTTTTTTTCTTTTCTTTTCTTTTCTTTTTTTTTTTTTTTTTTTTTTTTTTTTTTTTTTTTTTTTTTTTTTTTGCATTAAGTTATCGAACTCTTTGAACATCCAAATGAAGAATTCTGGAATTAGATTAAGGATCAGAAGACAATGGAACTCCAACTTCACCACTAACTAGTAGTGGGATCTTAGATCAGCCACTTAATCCCTCGGGGGCTTGGCATCCACACCATAAAGTCGTAAGTTTGGATAAATGCTTCCCAAGGATCTTTTCAGTCCAAACAGCTCCTAAATCTTTGAAATTCCAAAACAATTCTTTATCCATAATAATCTCTTCTTTTTTTTTTTTTTTTTGCTCTTAGAAATCCATATATATGTTGTTTTTCCACAATTGTTTGAGGCTTATAATTCTACCTGAAAATTTAGCAAAATGAAGGATTTTCACTGTCAGCAACAAACTGTGCTCATTTTTGTGGAGACACGGAAGTGTGACATACCAGCCCTCCGCTTAAATAATTGTAGTCTAGGCGAGATGGCAAAGCAGGCAAAATAAAATAGTTCAATAACAGTTCAAGGAAGGCCCTATATGACAAACATCAGCATGAGTCATGATGCTAACAAAGCACAGAAGATTCGAGAAGCAGGAAAGATCAGGTGTCTCTAGGAAAGGGCAAGACTTTGGATGCTCTTAAATTCTGAAGCTGAGGCATGCATTAAAAGTAAGCATAGAGATAGCAACCAGCATGCTGCTTGCTCCAGCAGCCATCAAGGACAGGCTGGTGGACGACTGAGAACTGAAAAGTCAAGGTAAAGAGCAAGATCTTCTGAGGACAGCAGGAGGTCACTGAAGATATTTAAATGTAGGAATAGCCTGAGACGTGCGTTACTGTATCTCTTTAGATTCATCTTGTCCTCTCAGCACTGGACAACGCTCCAAGTGAAGCTCAATTCTTTTCCCAAGAGAGCCAAGTTGTCTCAATCTCTGGATAGTTGCACATCTGCTCACTCTGTCTAGAACTCTCTCCCCAGGCACCACGCCCGTCGCCTGGCCAACTACAGCCCATTCTCCTAATCGCAACACAAACATTTAGCGTTCCAGGAAGCCCCTTCTCATTGAGATATCGGAGTCGGGATGTAGTGTCACCATTATTTCAATACTGATATTTCCTCTGTTGAAAAACATCTGCCTTCTCTCCTAGTCTACTTTAACGGAATATCCAAAAACAGATCATTGGAGTATTGAACATATGTCTTCTAGTGATAGACTTCGATTATTTTTTTCTCACTTGAAACTACACTCAGCTAAACAAGAATACGTTTGCATTAACCAAAATAACTAAAATTGGATGACTATTAAGGGATTAAAGATTAAATTCAAGGATGGTTTTTAAAGACAGATCAGTTTTCTAAAAGAAAGGAGAACAGAAAATAGTTCCTTGGTTTTACCTTTGGTTTGAGAATTGACCCAGAAATTAATCTTTCTTCTGGCTGCTTCTGCACATTCTAGGAAGTCGACTGCCTGGGGTTCTGTAGAATAATATTTCTTAGAGAGTTGTATGTATTCCTTTAAAACAAGAAAAACGCAGGAGATTACACAGAATATATACTGAACAAGCCTTGGAGTAACTGTGAATTACGGGCTTCCTGTCAAGCCTGGGAGTCCTGGGCTGGCATAAGGGTGGAGGTTGGCTACTGCAGGCCGAGGAAATGATGCAGATTATACGTGCTCTGTGGGTCTCCTTTCCCCACACTCCAGCCCCAGATCGATTTGCCTTCCTGCATCCTATATCATAGACACTAAGTTAGAGGGAAATGAGGCTTAGGGATTTATGGCTCTGGAAGTCAATTATATCCTTCCTTACTACACAGTTAGTGGGGTTTTTGCATCAGAGAGAGAGAGAGAGAGAGAGAGAGAGAGAGAGAGAGAGAGAGCCAAAGGGGTAGTTGCTGTGACCAGTGACGCAGGGGAGCCTTGGGGAGCCCGTGAGCAATGCTAGTAGCCCTCTTTGTGCAAATCGTAGAGAACGGCTTTGAAGGGGACCTCACTGCAGACTTAGGGTCCCACCATGACAGCCATAGGTTTTACTTACTTCCTTGAATCCCTCAGACTTCTCTCCAAACAGCTTATTGGCACTTTCCAACACATAAGCCCCTGTGGACGCGTTGATCGCAGACATGACAGAACGGAAGGATGAATGGATTGTGTCTTCAGCTTGTGCCTTAGACAGAAAGAAGGGACTCTCTTTACATAACACAAGACGACTAAACAAGATGTATCTCAAGCAAAGGTATTTTTTTTCAATACTGCAATAAAATGCTATATTAATGTATATTATTTTCTGATGCTCTAGAGGAATCTTTGAAGAAATAGTTTTGATATAGATGTGGAACAAAACTAATAAGACAATGTTTTACTTCTTTCATATTTTGCTGTGCCTATGGATTGGATTTAACCAAGAAGTAACCAACACCCTAGAAGAAAGTGAGGCTCCTTTTACAGTCCTAAACTTTAAGCAATTTCTAAGAAATTTTTATCATTTTAATTTGTTACCTTACAAATGTTCTTTTAAAAGTTCAAATAACGTCTAAAAGTACCCATTTTATAATTAATGCATAGTCTGTACAGTAGAAAATCTGGGGTTTAGTAAACCACAAAGTGAAAGGGAATTTCAATCTGCAACCTAAGTTTGTAAACCCAGTGACAGATAAGGGGTTCAGTCACAGCAGAGGACAGAGCCCTGCAGAAGACTGCCAGGTGTCTCAGGAGACCTGGCTTAATCTCCATATGAATGAACCCTTTCCAGCTCCTTTCGCTCACAATTCCCTGGGTAACCGGCAGGTGGAGCATCAAGGTTCCCAAAAAGGAAGCTACGGGAGAAACCACACCACAGCCTAACTCAGCAGTGAAAGATCAGATGTTCGTTTCCAATAGGAGCACATCTCTGTTTCTATAATTTAGTTAAATAGCTAGTATGTAAGGGATGAAGTATTGAGGAAAGATAATACTACCTAAGATGATTGGATGGATGGATGGATGATAGATAGATAGATAGATAGAAGGATAGACAGACAGACAGATAGATAGTAGAAAGACAGAGAGACAAAGAGAGAGAGAGAAAGAGACAGACAGAGAGAGAGAGAGAGAGACAGAGACAGAGACAGAGAATGGAGAGAGAGAAGGGGAGGGGAGAGACATCTGAAGGTCGGTGGTCTCTCATGAAGTCATCAAGCCCGACCTTCTCTGACCTTCTCCGACCTTCTCCATTCCTCAACCACGTGTCACTTCTTACCGTTTTCCCCCTGGACATCTGCAACCATGTGTGTGTATTTTAGGAGTCTCTACCACAGTTTTAGAACAAATACCACAAACCCAACTAGTGGCAGGGTGATGTGACAGAATTTAGAAACTCTTGGCCCAGAAGTCGGGAAGTCTGGATTCTCCCCTGGCTCTGCCCTTTGTTACCGGTGGGACCATGAAATATTTACTTAAGGACCCTGAGTCTGGTTTCCTCTCTGTGAAAAGGGGAAGCCATACTAAGTTCCTTCTCAGTCTAACGCTGTGACTTTAGAAGAAGATTCTAGAAATAAAACACTAATATATATATGTATATAATATCAGGGTCTTATAACAAATACTGCACATATTATATGATAGAAATAAAATACTAATGTTATATGTAATAGAAATAAATTAAATACACACACACACACACACACACACACACACACACACACACACGAAGGTACCTTCAAAATAGCATCAGGATAAGTGACGTCCTGGATCTGCTGCTTGAGTTCACAACCGGTGATGGCCGCTGGGGTCACTGGGCTGACGTCACGGACTCTCATGTTGTGAAACTGAAGCACCTACAATTGGAATGAGAAGGAACAGTCACATTTCTCTGCTAAATTACTTAACTTTTAAACCGATGGCTATCAGGAGCCTCTTAGTGGTCCTGTGTCCAGTTGCCACTGTGTATGGGATCTTCTTTATATGTCATATGTAAGTGTCAGCCACCCCAAACTATCCCTACAGGAGCCAGCACGAGGTATTTTATACAAACGTACAGACCAGCCATTCATCTCCAGGCTCAGTTGGCTTAAATGCCTTCGCTTGCAACCTCATAACGAGGGGCAAAGCCACTGCTCAAACACAGACGGGTCTGTCCCCAAAGTCCACGCTTCTTCCTCCAAACCAAGGAGCTGATTATCCTCTTTCTTTTTAGTAGCAAATTAATCCAATTTGCCTTTAAATTTTAAATTTTTGCAGCAGAGTTACAAGAAAACAATATAAAATCTTCGCTTGGTTTCATGTGCTCAAGCACTTTCCAGATACAGAAAAGCTGGATTACGCTCAGAATGCCCCAGAAGCTCATTTTCCTTTGGTATCAAAATTCATCTCTTTTATCTTAACAACCCAGAGTCCTTTCTTCAGCATGTGTCTCAAAACATATTGCTTTTGATTGCTAGTGATCTCTTTACATCAAAAAAAATTGAGACACTGATGTTTTCTAAAGTTTTCAATGCAGTTTGCTGTCTTTATTTTTTCAAGGCAGAGGAAATAAAGGGAAAGGAGTATATTTCAAAATGTTGCTGGCATCAGAGTTGAGCAACTGAGTCCCGATGTTTAAACTGCCACAAACACAGAGAGTGTAATATAGCCATCCCCTTTCCTCCTGCAAGGAGATTAGCCAACACCCTCTGGAAACCACTTCTCACGAGGCCCATCTTAAATGGGTCACCATGTACCTGGGAAGGATCCACATACACACAGTCAGGTGCAATTCTTGTGGGAAACCCGAAAGTAGCCAGCGGCATTTTGGTGTGACAGAAAGACTGTGAGAACCAGAGCTTGCACGTGAAGCATTCCATTTTACTATTCACAGACATGTATGTATGACGGAATTTTAATTATATGGTGACCTCGTCTGGGTTTCTGACCTAGGAAGTAATAGAATCGTGTGCGTTTTAAATGTGTTGGATTCATCCCCTAGGAATGTTGCATTGTGTGATTAAAGTAGTTCAATGTCATTTCAAGGCCCCAGACTCGGGAAAGAGTCCCTAACAGAGCTTGTGTCCATTTGCCTAGGAAAGAAGCCAGCTTCCCCACTTCCTGTCCATCTGATTTTGAAAGCAGACCCTCATGCCAGGCCCCACGATGTCGATATCACCTCACGAGGCTGATGGCTCGGTGAGGTCTCCAGAAGCCAACATCGCTCCCTGTGCATCTCCAGAGCGTGGGGACTACAGCTCTGGGACAAGGGTTTCCCTTCCTGACACTCTCTTAAAAGCACTAGGATGGGGGACAGACACAGCACTCCAGCCGAGCCATCGAAGGAGCCTGAGCCATGAGTGAGGAGAGTGTAGAACACCTGAGAAAGCTGCTTCCTTTACGAGGCCGGTCGCCCCACCTACAAAATGACACGTGTCTTGAAAGCAAAGGAGATAAAACATGCAAAGCACTTTGAAAAATATAAACACGTATTATTAAAACATAAGATGCAGTCACTATTCACAGCTTCCCAGCCTTGTGGGGTAAAGAACGCCAATGTGTCTTCTGCTTTTGACAGTTTTTGTGGTTCGGCTGTTTTGCAGATTTGAATCTAAGAAACTCGTGTTGTAATGGCACGTGATGATTGCTAACCGGGTTATACGCAAGATATTTATTGCAAGTACGAAATTAGAGAAAGTCTACAATTCAGTTCAGGGACCATCCAGTCCTGATCTGGAGCTTTCACAGAAACTCACTTTGGCCATTTGGTCCGCGGTGTCGCCTCGGGCGCCCAGGTAGACCATCACCATGGTGGAGGAGATGCCCCATGGAGAGAAGAAGAGATTCTGGGTGGGGCTGGTGTTTGCTAGATGCTTGAAGAAGTTGAGGGCAAAAATTGTGTTTGCCATATAGAGGTCTTCCATTGTTTCTACCTGGAAGGTAAGCGAGGAAGAAAAAACAGCTCTAAGAAGTGATGCGGCATTTGGGGTGGTATCAGCATCGTGGTACAGGCTGTACCCTACATGGGGAAGGGTGCCCTCCCTGTTCTTCCTTCATGGCACAACGTGAAGTCGAGCCAGGACGGCATCATGGTCATGTGACCCACACTGTCGTAACGAGCCTCACGCTTGGTGCAATGCTCTGCTGTCACCCTCTTGAAATTCTCGATAATCTTAAACAAGGGGTTCTGCGTTTTCCTTTGGCACTGGATTCTGCGAATTACGTAGCCTATCCTGAGATATAGCGCACAGTTAAATAATGAGTAGTGGAACTCCATAGAATAAGGATAATAACAGCAATAACAATAAATAGCATTTATTGAATGCTTACAGTCCAAGAGATGCTGTTGTAAACATTTTGCCTGTACTTACAATTGCAACCTTACCAAATCCCTGAGGAGGGCCCTGCTCGTTCCCTTCTGCAAAGAAAGAAACTGCAGCTCAAAGAGGATAAGAGAAGTGACCAATGTCACTTGACTATAAGGGAGAAGACTAGGAATTAAAACCAGGCAGGTGGCCCCCAGGTCATGCTCCCTCCTTCTATGCTTGCTTGCAAACACACAACACACACACTTGCAAACACGTATTCTTGTTGGATCCAATCGAGATGATCAATCTTCTTTCAAATTCTCTGCTTCTGGAAGGGACTGAGACTCATTGTTTGGAGGTTGGGACTTTTAGTCCTAGGCAGAGCCTACCTACCTCTGGCATCTATCTGCCTGCTTCCACCCACACGCATATCTCAGCCTTGCTACGAAGGAGCTTCCTGTGCTCAGGAGTTCATTCCTCTGAGTGCTAGAAAGGCCTCCTTCTCCTCCAGACACCTGCTAGCAGAGAACACTGCAGGGGTGGTCCTGGGCATGTGACACATTCACACTCACACACACACGCGCGCGCGTGCACACACACACACACACACACACACACACACACAAACACAAACACACATACCTTATCGACCATCTGAAGGTAAATGACAGACACTCCTTCCAAAACCTAAGGCTTCACATGGAGCCAAATGCCTGGACACACCCAGTGTGTGTGGGTATCTGTCGGCACTGGCCAATAATCATCCTTCTGACTGCGTGTTTTGCTTTCACAATGGCTTATAACACACCCTGCAATTACCCAAATATATAAATATATCAAACAATGCTGACACGCCACATTTCACAGCAAACCTTCTGTGACAGTGGTTTCCCAGAGCTGGGGAGGCCCCAGGGTGGGCAAGCTTGCTGCTCCTGTCTCTGCTCAGTAGGGCTCTCCAGTAACAGCCAGCAGTCGCTTCTCCGCCTAACCCACCGAGAACCTTCTGGAACACTCGGTTCGTGAACAATTCTTCTTGAGAAAGTTTGCAACTCGCATCCAAATTTCTCGTTTGAAACACCACCCGATTGTATTTTATGAAGACAAAATCATAAATTAAGTAAAACTGGTCCCCGAAACTCTCTCACCTCTTCTTCATAGCTCTTCCGGGAGGCAGCTCCCATGACTTTCATTGTGAGTATAGATTACAGCCTGACACTCAGAGAGGGTGAGTGACTTGCACAAGTTCACTCAGTTTGTATGCAGAGGTGCAGGAATTCAAGCCCAGGTCTGCTTTGGAAACTCACGCTGTCCAAATGCGTGCACGCCTCATCTGCTGGTGTTTGTCTTCACTTTTATGTGAAAGGGTTTGGGCAAGTTACGAGTTTGAGAAATGTTAGAAAGAGGAAATAAAAAGAGGAAGTTTGCAAGTCTGCAATGCTCCTAGAAGGCTTTTCAAGTTAAAAAATTACTTTTTTTTTCTTGCTTTATCACTGAGATTAGATCAATTTGGGTGGCTCAGAAATCTGCTTCCTCTTTCTTCTACCAATTTTAAACTGCCCTTATAATTAGTCTTACTGGGTAGCTGGGGTGTGTGTGTGTGTGTGTGTGAGAGTTATCTCGAAGTTTCAGAAACCAACTGAGAACTAATAACAAATAAATCATCTCTTTATTCCCATTAGAAGAGAATAAATAAGAGATCAGAATCAGAAAACTAAATGTAGGTTTCTCCTTTATCTATTTCTTTATAATAACCTCCAGTGTCAGTTGCTTTGACACTAAATTTAAGTGTCAAGACAAACCATCAGAGAGGGCTTCAAATGCCAAGTTAGGATTTCAGGTGACTTTATGAAGGAAAAAAAGAGAGAGAGAATAAGGACAAAACTAAATTGTCTCAAATGCATTTGAGTCTAAATTTTATTTTTTAAATAAGGGGCAATTAACTGTATTTAATATAAAAAATACTGCCTGATGTCTGTGGAAGTTACCAAATTCATTCAACTGAGTTGTTTTCATTTGTGTCATTATTTGCCCACAGTGATTTCTGTCACACAAATGAAAACATGAAGATGTTCATTGCACAGCTCGTTCGTTTCAAAGCGCACACTGTCTCAGGCTTCTGATTCCAAGACCAGGGCTTTTTCTACAAACCTTTTAAAAAAGGTTTGAGAAATGTCTAGTTTTAGAAACCTATGACAGCATACGTGGGCAGCATCTCCTGAACCTCAGACCAGTCCAGGCCTTACCTTTGGGTAGGACTCTGCCTAGGACAATGTAAAATTAAAGCCACCAAGTGACATCAAATAGCATAACCTCCCAGAACAGGTAACACCTGTTGTGAATTTCTTAATATCAGAATAAGTTATACAACTTTATGTACTCCTACATAGTATGCTCCCGATTAATGTTTAATATTGTCATCGAGAAGAATAGATGGAAAGCAAATGTGGGGCTGGGCTCCACGTGTCTGTGGCGGTTCCTGACACGTGAGTTGACCAATGTGCCACTGAAACTTGGCACAGGTCACCAAGACCTTGGGAGGTACCACCAGCACACCACCACAGTCCCTCTTCCCTCTGGCACTGGATGTTGGGTTTGAATTTGCTGTGGTATTTAAAACCATTTTTTGGTGACTACACAGTGCAGATAGTTTGAAATTGACCAGAAGAATCAATGAGCACAAAGACAAAACCATCATTTCAAGGACATGTCTCATCCAATATTACCAGATTTTCCCCCTCACAATTAAACGCAATTTATGTTCTTTGATGACTTTCATAAGGAACAATTGTCATTTTATGAGGTGCTAAATTATTTATTGAACTATTACTTCTGTCTATCCAACAGGTTCAGCTAATTTTTCCCATTTAGTAAATTGTCCAATTATTGAACTAAATTCAATAAATATATTCTGGTTTTGAACTGACCCAACCCAGAAGTTTGTTTAAGTTTTTGGACACTGAGTTATCTTTTAATTTTTTAATAACTATAAACAAATTATAGATTACTTTCAAATGCTTAAATTAACATATTTTAATTAACCTAGATAGTCCCATCAAATTCAGTGTCAAAACATTTCCTAGTAAAGAATATACATATGCTGTCCTGTTCTATAAAACTGACCTCTCAACTCAAACATACTTTTTGAGTTGGTTAATGGTACATAGGCATTTTCTGGCTTCTGAAATTCAAGACTAATCTTGCTATTAATATAATTCAAATCTTGAACTAAAATATTTTCAGTTACACAAACAATTAAAGAAGAGAACACCACTAAATTTTCACTCATCCTCTAAAAACATCCCACACTTCAATTTTCATTGTCAATAATACCAGTACGAAGAAAGAGAAACAATAAAACCACATTTCATAGAGATGGTGGTGGAAAGCACTGAAATACCTGGTTTTCTGAGGTGCTGTGTGACAGGAAATGGTCCTCTGAGAGTTATTAGGGTTCAGACATGGTGATGACTGGTTTTATAAAGCTTGGCCCCGCCCACAGAGTTTTTTTTTCTCTCTCTCTTTCTTTCTAACCTGTATCCTTTGAGTGATTCAGAAAGACATCACTAGAGTGAAAATGCTTGCTTGCTAAGGCACCGTTTAAGAAATTTGTTGAGTGATGTCACTCAGAAACTGATGGCTATGGCAATATCTACCCATGCCTGTTAAAATTAGCTAAAACCTGTCGGTCCCAGTTTCAAGTGTCCCCCTCTGCACCTGTGTTCAAGGATAGTTCCAAAATCCACAGTATCCCTTCTATCTTTCGACAGGGGTGGCCCTGGTTTCTTAGCGATACATAAAGGCAATGGACTCCTCTTTATATATAAGCTCTAGGCAACTCCCCAGGGACCTATAGGCATGGAAAGAAAAAGAAGACCATTGTTTTCTTTCTTAGAAATTCTATTTTAAAATTTAAAATTGTATTTTAAAATGCCTTACATTTTCTCAAGCTATAATGGTCTGAATAATTCTGGGTTCCACCCTACTCTCTGGGTTCCACACCCAAAACACTTAAAATTTGACCTTGTTTAGAAGAAAGATCTTATCTTTTATTAAACAGTGAGAACCCACTGTTAAAGTTAATCTTTAACTCTGGGTAAATCATAGGTGTTCATTGGAAATGGTGATGTTGAAAACTTGATTGAGAAAATCCCTGGATTTTTATATACAACCGAAGGAATTTGAGGAACAAAAGTAAATAAAAGACATGCATGATGATATACAATTTGAGTATGAAAATATTCATATTGTTAGAGTTTATTGAAAAGCATTTGCAGCAACACATTGTAAAGAAGGCTTGTCTTCTCTTCACTTTACTTTTATGTCTAGGAAATCTCCAAAGAGATAAGGATGAAGAGAACGAAAAAGCATCCTGCTGCCTCTCAGCTGCTGTGGCAGCTCCACATCTGTACGTGGAGAGCTGGGGTGACAATCTGGGGCGTCCGTGAAACCAAGACTGTGGATTTCAGTTCTGTGTGAGCTTCTTCTCAGCCTGTCTATAGTCTACAAAACCAGATTTATCCCTACCTCATTCTGCAAACATGAGTCTCTGGTCAAAAATGAGTGGGGTTACTTATCCTGAAGCCCTCATTATTATTAGAGAGACAGTGGACTAGATGAGTTCTTCAGAAACTCAGTCTGGCAGTCGAAAGCCAAATCACGGTCATGTGCCTGCTAACAACGGGGATACGTTCCAAGAAATGCGTCATTAGACAATTTCGTCATCATGTGAACGTCACAGAGTGCCCTTATAGCGTACTACACACCTAGGTTATGTGGTGCAGCCTGTTGCTCCTGGGCTACAAACCTGTACACAATGTCACTGTACAAAGCAATATGACATGAAATCAAGCGCAAGAGAAAAGTGATGCAATCCAGAAACACGGACGTATGTGGCTGCTGCAGTGTGACATGGCATACTGTTTTAGACCAAACTCGTCTTTTTAATAAGTACAAAAAGTACACTTAAAATAACAATAAAAAATATATACAATAGTAAACACATACACCAATAATGTAATCATTTATTATCATTATCAAGTATTATGTACTATACCTCATTACATTCGCTATCCTCTAATACAACTGGCAGTGTAGTAGGTTTGTTTACACCAGCATCGCCACAGACACCTGAGACATGTGTTACACTACCATGACTTTACAAGGGCTATGATGTCACTAGATGATCGGGATGTGTCAGCTCCATTTATACTCCCATGGAACCACCATGGTGTATGAGGTCCCTCCTTGGCCAAACCGTCCTTATCCGGAGCGTGACTGTATCTGAGTTTTTAATTGCTGGAAGACCTCGGGTCACATAAAGAAAAAGAGCTGGAAGTCCACCCCTGACAATGACCTTTTAACAACTAAGTTCCTCCGTTAGACCAAAGGAAACTTGCAGCAACCGCTGGCCCTTTTACAAGTTGTAATACCCCTCGGTCCTGGACCAGGTCTCTGCTTCGGTGACTGTTCAGTAGATGCTACTGCTGGGTGGTCCAGGTCTCTGTCCTTTTCAACCTCAGTCCCCGGAGGGGATGGAGGGGGGTCTCCCTCTGGCAATGTCTGTGTGAACTATGTGTTCGGTTATTGTGTAACCACATGTTGGCAGCTCAAAGGGCAGCTCAGCCAATCGCAAACGTGCCTAGAACTTTGTTTCACTCACTTTTCAAGCTCTACTGTTTCTGCTTCTCCTTGATTCCCCTCACTTTCTTCTCAAAGGGGATGCCATGCTTCCTTCTCCTCACAGATCTGAATCTCATACCTCACAACGTCCACAAAATCCAGTCTGACTTCTACAATTCTCAGTGAGCTCCTGATACTCAGAACTTCACCTCGTAGAGCTTAGCTTGCAATATAATAATGGACTGTTAATTGATTAATTAATTAATCTTGTATATTCCAGCTGTTTCATCTGAGTTGGGTTTCAATCTCTAACTAGATTCTATACATAATTTCCTTTTATCAGTGAGAACAGGGCTGAGCATCAGCGGGTGCTTACTAAATATTTTTGATGAATTGAATAAGGCGTTGAAACTTTTTGAAAGGGCTGTAGAGTGTGTTATCCACAAATGTGGACTCCAAAAGACTCAAAAAGTTTTGACTCAAAATCTCTTTTTTTGCCACTTGTTAGTTGTATAATCCTGCACAAATTTCTCAGCCTATCTCAGCTTTAATTTCCCAATAATGCTACACAGCTGATAAGGTTCATTGCCTATGCAAAAGTAATCCATTTTTGCTATCCTTCTCCCTGATTTTGTTTAAGATTCAGAGATTTATGGATCTTGGAGAAGAAAGCCTAGTTGTCGATCTAGGGGGTGACTGTATTACCCAGTCTGGTCAATGAGATGTGGGAGAAGCCTGCTGGGAAGTATTTGGGGGAAATTTTCCTTTCTGATAAGAGGAAGAGATGCAAAGAGAACCTCCCTATCTTACACCATCCCCTCCCACCTGATCTGAGCATGGTTGTCTGAGGATGCGACGCCAGGAGATGCTACAGCTATATTGCAACAATAGACGCAGGCTAAGAGATTTGCAGAGATGCCAAACCGAGCTCTGACATCAGGGAACTCCTAAACCAAAGTGGAAACCACCCACCTCCAGGTTTTGCTCCTGTTGTAATTGTTACAGGAGATAAGAAATAATAGTCTGTATTGTTCAGGCATTGTTAGACACGTTAGATCCTCTGTCATTTGCAGCCAAAAGCGTTCCTAAGTGACTTTTGTGAAGGATAGATGAGATAATGTCTATCAAGTTCTTAGCCTATTATCTAAGTACTCTATAGTGTTAGCTGGTATAACGGAGTGATGGTTGGTGGCCAGGTACAAGAGTTGCCTTCCTTGCCTAGATTAGAGCAATTTTATGAACTTGCCATAAGACGAGAAGACGTTCACACGTCAAACAACTAGAGAAAGTTGTAAAAGGCAATATATGATTAAAGGCCAAACTGATTGACTCCAATGGTAGGAAGTGTCGTGGGTGGAGGGAGAATGTGTTAGGACCTCACGAAGAGTTGAGATAAATTTAAAAAATTGAAGATTGAAAGGAAAAAGCACTAAGATTATAGACATAGGAAGGCAAGATCACTGAGTGAGTATCTGAGTTCTGCCTGGAGCAGAGTCGGGGCGATAGGGGAGGGAGAGAGCGGCGAGGGGACAGTGTCTCATCACACAGAGGTGCCTCTGATTCCAGACTGAGCGAGGGGCTAACCTAAAAGCAGCCGACCGCAAACTCTGGAGAAGGGAAGTGGCTTGAAAAAAAGTGGTACTTTAAGAA
Organism: Macroglossus sobrinus; assembly: GCA_004027375.1. NCBI lineage: Eukaryota > Metazoa > Chordata > Mammalia > Chiroptera > Pteropodidae > Macroglossus > Macroglossus sobrinus. The sequence continues at coordinate 40,570 of PVKZ01003387.1, forward strand.
GAAAAATCTGGAAATTCTGAAAGAAGAACCCAAAGGATAAGATGCCTCTTAGGAGATCACGACAGCAACCTGGTCAGCAGGTCAACCAGAAGAAAGAGCACAGCCATCACACACTGTCCTTTATAGTTATACAATAGAGAGGATCGCGGTCCCTCAAACTATATACAACAGCAACAGCTGAAGGACAGGTGATTTCCACGGAAGTTGAGAATAATGAAACAGAAAGGCGTTCACCTTCTCATTTTCTTATCCTTGGAAAATGTAAACGAGATAATCGTAAGTGGAAAAGGAGGTAAAAAAAATTATATATGAAGTATGACCTCAACTATATGAATAAAATATATGCAGAACTATGACTTGAAGAAAACACATCAAAATGTAAACAGTGGTTATCATTGGGTGGTTAATTTCTAGATGTCTATCACTGTTTTCTTTATACTTAAAAAAATTCCCCCCATTTTTCATGATTTTCTGATTTAGAATCAGAAACACATTATCCAAGTATCTTTCCCAGGGTGTATATTTTTTTCCCAGTAGGACTACAACAAATCATGTAGAAAGGAGAAATGATACCCTAAATAAGAAAAGAACTTTGAGGATAAAGTCCCAATATCCTAAGAGGGAGAAAGCACGCACTGCTTCTTCTCTGGAACACCCATCAGACTGTGACCGAATGCATGGCTTGCACCGTTAACCACTCGGCGTCTGTCTCGTTGCCAGACGGAAAGCACGGTGAGTTGCACAACCACAGTAGTCTCCCTGTGACAAGGACAGACACATGGCTCATCCTGGGCGCTCACTGTGCGTTGCTAAATGACTGACTTATGCACGTTGCAAAGCATCTCTATCCTCCTCTCCACTTTGAATGAGTAACCCCTGATACTTCCGTAATTACCCTTTACTGGTAGATGGGGAATATACAAATTAGAAAAATATATCATCTCTACATCAGCCATTATGTCACCACTGAAATTATCCAAAGCATGATATAATCATAGGGTCGAAAAAGAATTCTCATTCTGACATAAAATTCCACATAATGATTTTATGCTATTAATGATTTTCATTTAAAGATATCGAAACACTTTATTTTGGACAAAGATTATGAATTAGCTTTATAGTTTTCAGACAGCATGGTTTGCTCTGGAAATTTTAAATAGCTGTTTTCTGAGAGCAGAACCAAATGTATGTGAAAGAGGTCACTTCTATGGTGAGAAATTGGGGTCACCTTGACGAAAACACCCTCTAATATATACTTCTTGAAATAGCTGTATCAGAGAATAAACATCTTTTTGTACAATCAGCGATAACATCGCATGTTAACGGCTCTGGGAGAAATAAGACGTGTACCTACATTTCTGCAGAGAGGGTGGAGGCAATGTGGCCTGGGAAGGAGTTTCGGGTGTGTGAAGAGGATCAGCAGAAGAATGAGAGGGCTTTGAATAAGAGTGAACTTGGCCACAGAGATGGGCAGTCCTAGAAACCAGCTCAACACAAAGCCAACCTCGCCTATTTTAAGATATTGCCCTGGGGCAGCCATAAGTGTGAGAAAGTTTGCACATGAAACAAGCTTTGTTAGAGAGTGTAACAGCTCATTCAGAGTATTTATTTATCTTGTTGCCAAGCGATAACCCCAACATAGATGCGGTAAATGGCAGACAGTGGGAGCAGATATCCAGGGTTCTGTGAGTCAACTATTTGAAAAAGCCAATAACTTGCCTCAAACTTGTCATGCCAAAAGCACATAAAGAGAAATTGCATTTTCAAAGCAGCTTCAGAATGCACTGTGAATCACGAATCCACTCATCGTAGCCACCAGATGAAACTTTCTGCTTTCAGAGACACATTTTCTTCTAGGGTCCAATAATATAATACTGGACTTATAACTACGACAAATGCATCATTCAACTCTCAATTATCCCTGCGCATTACTATGGATTAATGTATTATTATACCACCTAGCGAGTCTTTAGCCTCTCTCTTCCTAGTACAGCCAATCTGTATGCCTAGTAAAAGTAACATATTTCAACGTTAACAGTCATAAAATATACTTAGAAGGTAAACATAAAACCACATCATCATGGAATACATTCCAAATCCAGATGTCAATTACTTCAGTTTACCCTCTTAGAGATTTCTGTATCTTTTTTTTCCATTGAAAGTAGATAAAATACTTAAGACCAATGAACACTTACTACTAAAATACACGCATAATTCACACAAAGACTTCAGATTTGGACCTATATAAAATGACCGGGGGAATCCCATGATGTCTAGGAAGGAAATGTCAAAGAAAAATGAGATGAATTGTGAGATGGTGATGCATCTCATCATAGAATTGGCCCGGAGAATTGACATTGTCTTCGAATCATGACAGCCTTATTTAGACTTGTGTGAAAATGAGGAGGAGGAAGAGGAAATTATTGCTCAGTTCTTTTCCTGTCACTTAGTCATAATACATGGAACACAAGGACAGGAATAGGGGAACCTGAATGAAATGAGTGGGTGATTGGGGAGGAGAAAAGGAAAGGAGACAAGAAAGTCCCACCACTCTGTCTCCAGCCTTGACCTCTGCCCCCCATCCCGAGACCACTGAATCTAGCCTCACACTGGACATCCTCACTGGACCGCCCACGGCCACTCTGGTTTCAACGTGACCATGAGCCCACCTTCTCCCCAGCATTCCCCCAGACCTGATTCTCCTCACCTACTTCCCATCTGCCGACTAGTCACCCACGCCAGAATCGGAGTGATACCCTCGACTCTTCTTTTTATTCACTTTCGTATTTGTCATTTAACAAGTCTCACTCATTTTAATTATGAAAATTTTTTTTTTTTTTTTTTTTTTTTTTTGCATCAATGGGCTCCTTTTTTTTTCTCTAAGCCTATAGCCCTGGCTCTGGCCTGATCTCCTTGTCTCTAGCGTCTTGTCCCATAAGCCATAGGCTTGATCTGTTTACAGTGTAAATCTAACCCAACCCTGTCACTTTCTTCAAATTCTTCAACGCGTCCCCATTCAATACAGTATAAAATCCTAACTGGGTTCACACGAGTCCAAGGCCACCTGTCATCAGGTCCCTGCCTTCCTCTCCACTCACGTGAAATTCAAGATTCTTGATAGGTCTTTATCTTGATGTCTGGCACACAGTAAGCCCTCAAAATTGTTAGCTTCAATGATTACTCTCACTTTTACTTCTATGGCTGTACTTCGAAAATTGTATTAAAGTTCTGTTTTACATATTTTCCCCATAGTAAGGCTCTTAGGAGCAAAAACTGTGCATCTCATTTTTTTTCATACTTAGTGTAATCTGTGCTCTTTGGGGATGCCTACTTAATGTTTTTTGAACTAAACTGAACACAAACTTTTGTCCCCCTATTTTGATCCTCCCTAACACTACTGACATAGCCTCAAAGTGTGACCTTCCTTCTCTTCCGCCTTCTCTATGAGGGTAGAAAACTTCATCTTCCAGGACAGGGAGCAGGTAAGTGTGAATCCCATGAACAGGGATTTTGAGGCAAACGTTGGGATTCTGGGTCTAGGAGCTGGGCAACTTCAGGGCTGGTGCTGGAGGAGGACTCCGAAGGCAAAGGAACGGACACCTTGACATTGGCTGATGGCACAGAAGGGATCAAGCCCGTGAGAGGACAAATACCTCCTCACCTTCAGGGCTTGGGTGAAGGCACATAACAGCTTAATGAATCTTGCTCAACTTCACATGCCAGGTAATAGATTACCTTGGATTGGCGAGAATACTGGCTTCAGGGAAAGAAACAATTTGAATGATTTATGTATTAGACATTGAAGTCAATAGGCTGATGAGATCATGCACAGATCAGAACATCTCGAATTTCCATCAAGTCTGGACTCGTGGTAGCTTTTTTTCCCCTCGATATTTGGTTCTAGATACTTAACGTATCCCTTTGAAGCTCTTGTTTATCTGACGTCTGAGTTAAAGGAATGAATATTCCCCTAAAATATGTTAATTTCTCGGTGATTTTTGCTCTTATCACCCTTCCAACACTATTTCGATTAAGTTTCTTGCTGATTTCAATATACGCACCCACCTGCTTATTGTCTTACTATGAAAGTGTGACTCCCTTTTTCCACACACTGGTGGGGGTTGATGTTAGTTACAGCAACTTAATTCTCCTGAGAAGTAGACACTTCTCAGCATTCAGTGGCTCTTGGCCTCATCAGAATCAGCTACATATTGTCTTAGTCTCGTCTCACCAAGTGGTGCTAAGAAACTCAAATATATGGAGGAACAGGGAATAAATTCATGCTATTTACGCAAGGAAAGTTCTAGATCTTCATACAGCACTTGGGTATGTGTATATTTGTGTATATAGTCATGAGCACATAAAGCCCATTTCAACAATTTTTGGGAAACATCGTCATTAAGGCAGAATCATTGGACATCACTTTTCTAATGAAAAGTCAAGACCTTTAGCCTATATCTGTGACTCATAATGAAATTGTGTTGCCTGATTTTCATAATCATGAAGTAAGATCCTCTTTCTCCTTGTCATATTGATGTGGAAAGTTAAACACATATCCTGCACTTCCAAAATTTCTCGTACAGTCTTTGAAAATATAATAATGCTCATGAGTTCCAATGGCTCTAGATAAAATTATAAAGTAATTTTAAAGAGATTTGAAAAGAGTTATAAATTATAACCCTTTTGTATAATTATAAAGAGATTTGAAAAGAGTATCATGTACCATATACAAAACTAAATTATTGCTGTTAATGAAATAATTTAGGTGAAGCTTTGGGCAGAATGTCTAATCATAATAAGCAGCTATTATTATTATTATTATTATTATTATTATTACTGCTATCGTTTTTATTATTATTGAAGTGCCAGTGGTAATTATCTCCACGTGAGTGTTATACTGGCATCTGATGACAGCCACGTGATATTGGGTAGGTCACTTAACTTTTTCAGATTCCCTTTTCTTTACACTGTAATCGTCCCATACAATTTATAAACCATTTAAATGCACATTATTTTACTTAATGTTTTTAGTGACTGAGTAGGACGAAAGCGTTTTACAGCTGAGGAAACAGAAGGATACTCAAGAGGTTTGCCTCACCATTAAGGAACCATAAGGGTTAAATTAAACCCAAATGCGTTAGGTCAACACCCTTTCCACTGACACTACTTTTCATGCTCTTTCCAGTTTTGAAATGTGTGGTTCTGTGTTTCTGTGATTGCTTAAGGAGCTGTTAGGGTCTCAAGGCCGGCAGCAATGTCACATCCACCCCTGACTTCCCAGTCCCTAGCACAGTCGTTAGCAAGCGTTAGGTCCTCAGTCAGGGCGCTAGGTGTCCCCTGGCCATGCTGCATACATAGTTGGGTTTCCTATCACCATGTGATGCTATGAAGAAATTATTTTTTTCAGTATGATATGATGTGGGAACACAAAGCCCACCTCCTGTGTGATGGGGTGCAGACTCTGCAGCATTGCCCTCCAGAGCTCTTGCAGGGCTCAGGCTGAGTCTGGGACGTCACCTGAGACCCCACCCTCCTTTGGTTTCTTCTCCTCCCTCATCCTGCGTCCCTGGTGCCCTTCCTGTTTCCCCTGGGGGCACTGCCTTAAATCAACAGCTTTTCCATGAATCCCAGGCGTAAGGTCTGCTGTAGAGAGAACCCAGCCTACAACCGGTGGCCTTCTCCAACGTAGCTTTCAATTCTAACAGGATCCAAGAGGAGAAGGGTTCCAGCAGAAGAATTCTCCAGGGAGACACTGTGTCCCCAGTGAAACTGTCCTTTGTCAGCACCCAGCGCCACCACTCCCGGCCTCATCAATTTCAGTTTGATAAAGTTAATCCGTATATCAGGGCCCGCCCCGGGGGCCCAGCCTATGTTACAAATCAAAACCTAAACCAGCCTGCACTTACCGGAAACTCCGGTCAAGAGACCTGCCCTGCATCCATCACTGTATTTCATTCGCCTCAGCGTGCGCTAGCTCGCCTCGCCCTGGAAAACAGGGCCTCCCCGGAACGCCCCACCTCCCAGCCAATCCCGGGGCTGCCACGCGGCCCCGCGTCACGCCTCACAGGTGGCATCCTGCCCCGAACCCAAACCGCAGAAGGAGCGTTCCCCTGCTGTGAGGCTGCGCACCCCCAGCCCGTGATGGTCTTCTCTTTAACAAAGAACATCATGCTCCTTACTAAAGGGCGCTTTTGTCCTTTGACAAGCTGTGTGACTTATGGAATGATTGAATCAAATGTCTTGATGGAGTTTATTTAAAACCTGATCTGATTTTCTGCCATGTGGTCACAGCAAAACCTGAACCTTCATCATCCCCCAAACACCTGGCCAGGCAGGGCTGGCCCATGCACCCCCCCCCCTCCCTCCCCTCTAAGTCACCCACATACTATTTGGGGACTCTCCAAGAGGTAGAGAAGGTTCAGCAACAAAGGTCCTCTGTTCAGATGTATCTGTTCAGATGTATCCGTGCTCGAAGGTCCTAGATGCTGACACGCCAGGCCCTGCCCCTGCCCCTTACGCTCCACCCCTGCTCCAGGAAAGGATGCCAGAGCATCCAGCAATTGCCCCATCGCCCCCACGCTGCTGCCGCAACGCTCTTCTCTAATTTATTGATTTAGGAATTTAATTCCATAAATCGTTAAAGATTTTATTTCAACTTGACATGAGGATTGACATTACATTAATCAAAACGTGTTCTGTTACTGTCGTAAAACTCATCCCTGACACAAGCAGCTGGGCCAGAGATTTGCCTCTCTCTCTCCTCCCTGCCCCACTCCACCCAGTTACCCCCAGCTTGTCCAGACCTGCCTCCAGATCCCAATTCTCATCAAAGCTTTTGGCTTCCTTTGGCTCTGGCAATTCTGAAATTTCCCTTTCTACTTCATTTCGGGTAAAGACGTTCCCACCTAAGTTTTAGTTCTTCCCGGTTTGTGTTCTTGATATCGCTTTATCCTGGAATGAGAACTCCCCCAAACCCCTGACCACACACACACACCTTGTTCCTACACCCCAAATTCAAACAGAACAAGTGTCTGTCTTGTTCTCCAGGCTATAATTTTACAGTAAGTTAGATTTATGTTTGCTTTGAGTCAAGTAGGCATTCAGGGAATGTTGGGTGAATTACATTTCATGGTATTGAATCAAGCTCCCCAGACACCCAATGCCATTCTCCTCATTCTTTGTATGCCCGTTCCAGCCCCTTCTCAATCATCTCTGCAGAAACCACTCTGCCTCTTCCTTTCTTCTTCCCACACCCCACAGCCCTCATCCATCAATGTTGGAGTGAAATAACCACCTCATTTGTCCTCCCGTATTTTTGTGCTTATATGCAGTCGGTATTTTTTTAGTGAAAAAAAAAAAAAAAGCACAAGCTTTGTTTCAATCAATAGTAATAATAATAATAACAACATAATGAAGCATGGTTTAAATACGGTACCTCCTTCATAGGGTTTGGTAAAGATTAATGCATACAAGATGCTTAGAACATTGCCAAACCTTAGTACTCACTAAATATTGGCTTCTAAAAATAAAAATATTAACTTTACATAAAAAAAGAGCACGCCAATTGCAAGTTCATCAATTGGGAAGTGTAATCCAATTTCAGAGGCATTAAAATATCTATTTGTCATTTTCCTGTGGAAAAAAAAAAGTACATCATTTTTTCATGTGCTTATTGGCCTCCTATATATTTTCTTTTATAAAGCGTTTGCTTAAATGTTTTTCCTAGTATTAAAAAATTAAATTTTTGTCTTTGAGATTATTATTATTTTTATCTGACGAGTGTACAAGTATTTGCTCTCAACCTGTGACTTGACTTTTTGTTTCCTTAACAGCTTCTTTCAACGAACAAACATGTTTAACTTTGATAAAGTCCAATGATCTCTTTTTCACCTATCATCCATGCATTTGGTATTCTAAGAAAGCACTGCGGATCCCAAGGTCACAAACATTCTCTCCCACAGTTTCTTTTGGAAGTTTTAACTCTTACATGAAGGTCTGTGATCTGCCTCAAGGTTAACAAAATGTGGTACATCCATACAATGGAATACTACTCAGCAGTAAAAAGGAACAAATCACTGACACACACACATACTCACTGACTCTCAAAATCATTATGCTGAGCAAAAGAAGCCAGACACAAAAGAGTAGGTGTTGTATCATGTTATTTACAAAAAAATTCTAGAAAATGCAAGCTCGTCTACAGTGACAGAAAGCAGATCAGCAGTTGAAGCTGGTGATGAAGCTTTAAAGGGTGATGGAAATGTTTGTATTCAGTGAGGCCAGTGTGACCAAACTGCTCATTTTTAATATGTGCAGCTTATTATATATGACACATGTCAATAATGTTATAAAAATGTATCCTTCTGAAACCAAGGAGTTATGAAATTCTCTTCACACTGATTAGTTCAGAATTAAGATCCGATATTCACACATGCCAACCCCAGTATCTGACGCATTATACCACCTTAATACTCCATAACTTACTCATAGCCTATGTTGGCTCTTGGTGGTTTGCATGCAATGCCTGTCCTCGAGGGGTCAGGCTTATTCCAGAAAAATAATTTAGGAAGCTCGTCAATACTCTGTGAAGTAGCCTCAGGATGTATTGGGAGAAATCTGTGTGTGTGTGTGTGTGTGTGTGTGTGTGTGTGTGTGTGCACGCGCATTTCATTTACAGCAAACCCAAAACGGATGTAGTTTAGTATAGAGTCCACTTCCCAAAAATCAGTCCTCTAGAAGAGAATGGTGACAGTTAACATCTGGTGAGAGGAGAACCGGTTAGAGGAATCTAATCTTGGTTCCATGCAGGTTTTAAGCCAGAAGCCCTTTGGAAAAAAAAACAGACACACCTAACTCTTCAGGTTATTTTCTGCCAGAAGTGAATGCTGGAAGAATTTCATCAAGAACAATTATTTCTCGAGGGCCTACTGCGTGCCTGGGACTGCACCAGGCGCCTTAGTTATGCCATCCTATTGATCCTCGCAACCTTCTGGAGCTGATGCTGGTTTTCTTGGTTTTACTAGGGAAGAAGCAGAGACTCAGAGGAAAATCTTAACTCTCCAAATCCCACGGCATCCAGCCCTAGTTTTGTTGCCTTCAAAACTTGAATTACCACTGCAAGATATTATTTTAACAAGGCTTCTCAGGCTTTAACCCAGAGTTATAGTTCATTAACATAAATGATTTTCAGCCATGGCTGAAGTTTTTGGCCAGAGGTTTTTTAAGGACCCCTCATACCATGCTCAAGACAAAAAAAAAATCATTAGATATGTTATTTACTGACTTCATAGAAGGCCTTAATGATGAGTTGTTTAAATTTGTTGATGACAAGAATCCAAGAAGACAAATATTGAGTAATGCATTCAGGATATATCAAATCCAAAAAATATATAAAATTTAATAGTGATAAATTAAAAAGCCTTTCAGGAGTAATTTAGGGGGAAGATTCAAGCATCTGAAAATGGAAAAATATTTTTGAGATGATGAGTCTGCAGCTCTCATCCCTGCCCCCTGTAGAAGACCACTGGGCTGGACTAAAATGTCCTCCTCCTCCACTTCCATGCAGGCTACGAGGAAAAGCAGGAAAAGAGGTCATTCAAAACCAAAATGATGCCCGTCTTGATCATGAAATGATACACGCAGGGCACATTCATTTTCTACAGTTGATTTTATTTTACTATTATTCTGTACCAGAAGGGAGGGGAAAAATAAAATGTTAAAATGTTAAAAATATATATGTATATATAGTATGAATAAACAAACAAACAAACTGGCATTCAAAAAAATTAAAAAATTATAATATTATTCTGTTTGAAAACTCTGTAGCAATTGATCAAACTCCAGTCCTGAGACTCTTGGAAAACACTGTTAAATGAACCAAATGAAAAAATTCTAGTAGTGACTCATTTTTGTTATTAAAAAAATAAGACACTTCTATTTGGAAAGTATTTGTAATAGCATTCCTCTTTATTACATGTCTAAGTAAAGCATTGCTTCTCTACCTGGAGTGATTTTGCCCCTAGGGGGCAGTAGCAATGTCTGAGACATTTTGACAATCACGACCTGGGAGGAAGTGGAACTATTCTAATTTAGTGAGTAGAAGCAACGAATACTGCTATATATCCATATATCTTTTTTTTTCTTTTGATGGTGACATTGGTTAACAAAATCCAATAAGTTTCCATTGTCCATGTTAACAGTAAGGCATGTATATATTTACATTGTGTGTTCACCGCCCATAGATTTCTTTCTGTCACCGTATATTCCCACATATCTTTTACCATACAGGATAGTAAAAACTTAACCATCACAGCAAAAACTTGTCCGGCACAGACTGTCAACAGAGAAAATTTTATGTAGATCAGGCGACCCTTTTAGGAGAAGCATCTGAAAACTGCAATGCAACAAAGAGAACACTAGGGGTCAGTAAGGGCTCATGGAATGTCACTTCCTAAGTGATCTTCAACCTGCTAAAGAGAGGGCCAGGATAACTTTAAAATCTTTCGTGGTATGTAGGGCAGAAAGTGAGTAAATATCGTTTGGGGGACCAGGGCTTTTTACTGTGGGAGTTGGGGTCTACCAATAGGAAATAGGGCAAGGTGAGGAAGAACCTTGCAAAGATGGATCTGACTTCCAGATATCAGTATAAATGCATGAATATATATATATAGTCGTATTAATTTTCTATGCCCAGTGAAAAGGCTAAGAAATAAAGACACCCTTTATTTCTGGGTTCCTCTAATCTACAATAGCCAGAGATGATATTTTTAAGGCAATGGAGCAAATTTAAATATTACTATATATTATATGATACATTTGATTAATTTTCTCAAGTATGATAACGGTATTGCAGTATTCACTCAGGACAGGACAATTTTCCCCAAGTGACAGGCTGACCAGGCCCCGCACCGAGAAAAGAGGGTCCTTTGGCAGAGTGTGGAAAGAATTTTTTACAGACGCCAAAGTTAGAGTCAAAAGAAAAGTTTATTAGAAAAGGGGTGACACCCCACAGACAGTGTGGTCTCCTCTGGGAGGCAGAGAGCGACAGGAACCAAGAGAGACCAGGAAAGACAGTGAGTAGTAGGGCACGAGTGTTCGGGGAATTCAGTTTATATATCACTCTTTAGTTCCTGCGAGTTCATGTTTAAAAGACTTTGTGAACCCATTTCCTTTGACATGGACATACAGGGAGAAAGGGGAAGAGTTAGCAGCGGGAAAAGGTAAGAATATGTCCAGTGAAAGGCCTGCGGGGGGTTCCCAGCCTTTAATCCTTAGGTTCCCTCTGGTTTTAGCCACAGGGAATGACTCTTGGTTCCTGCTTCCCCTTCACAGGTGTGGGGAATGGGTTGTCTGTGATTCAGCAGAAATCTTCCTGTGTTCCGCAGGTGTCCTCCAGGCCTGGCCGCAGGGCTGATCAGTGAATTGCAGTTTCTGAATGTGACTTGATTAACCTTTCTAAATTCTCTTGCCTCCTCCCTACATTAATATGAAGGAAAAGGTTCTTATTTGGGGGCATATTCAAGAATGAAAGGAAAAGTGTCATGTTGTCTGCAACTTACATTCAAATTGTTCAGGAAACATATAGATCGATGGTAGAAGATAGATGGATGATAGATGATGAGTAGATATGATAGAAAGCATATGTAACAAAGTGTTAACTTTGGTAAATCTGTGTAGAAGTAAAAAAAACTTTGCAGTAAATCAGTCACAGAGAAGTGATATCTCCAGGCATCAGCCCTCAGGAAAGCACTGACTCCTACCAGGATGCAGGTAAGGAAACTGCCTGCTACATACACCCTGTTTGAACTAGGAGTTCCCTGAGTACATTTACATTTGTATAGGACATTTACCTTTGTATAGGACATTTAGCTTTATGTAAAGGCTTTACAGCCAACATCTGCTTTCTATAATCTGCTGCTTCCAATAATCTGCTTGCTTGCTTGAAAGACCACCAGGATATGGTTTTACACTTTATAAAATGCCTCCTCTGAAAGCTCGGGGCTGATCTCCTCTAACCCTGCGTGGTAGAGAGTCAGTCGCCGGCGGCTAATAAAGTCTCATAATTCTCTCTGATTCGTCTCTGTGGGTCCCTGTTCTCACCTGTTCCATAACATCTGGATGAAGAGTATGCAGATATTTATTGTACAGTTCTGAAACTTTTCAAAAAAAAGAGTATGTGTTGGGTGGGTAGTTTTTGCACCAATGACAGTTGAAAAATAAGGAAGAAAGTTTTTACTTTTTGTTTCCACCTTTACTGATAATGATAATTTTTTTTTTAGCTCCATATGCTTTTGAAAGACTCCAGTGTGTTTATACAAATGCATTTTTAACACACAAGAAAATGATTTGGGGTCCCTTTCTGTGAGAGAAGAACGGCCTTTAAGTTTTAAAATTTAAAATGAAATGTCCAGACCTCTGACCCTTAGGCAACTTGAAGATGCTTCGTTTGAGACACACGGCCTGCCCAGTCACATTGGCTGGTGGTCTTTGGTTGGTGGCTGGTCTGCAGTGACTCACCCAAAAGACAGAGGTACGTGGTCATCTTCAAACAAGCACAGATCATCCAGATGAGCTTGTTCACATGACGAATCATTCACTATGCACACAGAGAGAGGAATATTCTGCCTTGCACACCGTACAAGGCAGAATTCTAATGTTCACCCGAATTAAGGCTCCGTTTCTAATTCATTCATTATTCTCAGAGAGGTCTTCCCTGGGAATTCACTCTGAGAAGATTTCTCCTTTGGTTTCTGTCCTAACACACTACACTTTCCCTTCCTAGTGCTCATGAGAACGCATAATTACATACACACTCCTGTGTTTGCTTCTTAAATGTTTATAAGCTCCATCAACCCAGGAGCAGATCTGTTTTATTCTTATTGTATATACAGTATCCAGCCCTGTGCCTGGCACTCACCTGGTAGAAACAAACATCTGTTTGACAGAATGACTGGTGAGGTAGGTGAGACAGCTCCTGGTGCACCCAAAGGAGAAGGCACTACATCTGAAGAAGGCCTGGGATCGATACCCACAGGACTCTCGGACCCCCAGATGTAGGCGCCACATTCAGACACCTATAGCCACTGCAGGCAGGTAAACCTGCTAGAATTCAGGGATAGATTTCAAAAGATCAAAACTTAATAATAAAATTCCGAATGATTTTATTCAGTATTAATATATCTCCCTCTGCCCCCTTGGAAACCACTGATATTTACCATTGTTAACTGTTCCTCAGTCAGGCTCCCATAGAACCCACGTGTAATTATGCTGAGCATGGGTTTGCCAGTTTAAGCGCTTTGCTTCATGAGTGTGTGACATGCAATATTTAATTCATGGAAACTCTTGGAACAACACCTATTGCCATTCATTAACATTAAATCATTGTGTCTTTTTGCTACCACTGAAAAAGAAAATTTGTATATTTTATTCTGTATCCATATGTCCATCCACCATCCTACAGATGGGTGTTTTCTAATGATTGGATCACTTTGAAGAATCCTCGGCCTCAAGGTTACTGAATTCCCTCAGGAAGGTATTTTGAGATCCAAGGGCTCTGCCTGTTCATTCTTTGAGGCTAAGAATATTTAAAAATGAAAACAAACCAACAAAACTTGCTATGTTCTATATCTAACTAACGTTTTCCACCTGCTGGAATAGAAAAAAAAAACTCAAAGCTCTTCATCAGTGGAACTGCTGAGATAAACAGAAGGAAAGGAATTTAATAGTATAAAAAATTTGTGTTTTGTTCATTTTCCACTTGAAAAAAAAATTCTGTGCACCTTCTGGCACTTTCTTACCTAGAGACTATGATAACATTTCATTAAAGAGAAATCCGTCTTTATGTGGTGTTGTCATTCATTTCCCCCAACTCTCTAATCTTGTCAGATTCTAGAGCGTGTCGATGGGCAGCTGTGACTACTTCACGTCGCTGGATGATAAATATTTGAAAGGTGTAATTAAAACCGGGACGGCAACATTTAGGGCCTGAATAAATCATGTACATGAAAATTCTCTTTCTCTCATCTCAATCCCTATATTTTTTAAAAATCTCATCTGAGCTATAACTAAAATGAATTTTTACCCTGAACAAATAAATATACAGCCTCAGCTAAAGTGGGAGTGGCCATCAGTATCACAAGTTTAGTCTTTATATAAATATAGTTTTGATGGAAAAAAGGCTTTGAGAAAAAATTTTTTACACTGTTTTCCTTACTGCTTCTTCTTGTTTATACATCTGAGTAGCCCCACCCAATTCTTTAACTAGCTTGGCAAAATATATAACAGTAGTAATATAGTACAGATAATGTACATATTAAATAATAATTTTGTAATACATTATAATAATGTATAAAAATATAACTAGATTGAATATATGGATTCTTATTTACAGATTCTACTAGATCTTGTTAAAAAATAAAGCTATGCAAAGAATAAACCCCTGACTTATTTCTAAAATCTATAAGCAAAAGGAGATACTAATATAGTTTTAATTATCTTTCCTCACTTATCACCTTGTACTTGTTTACCCACAAAGAGTTATAACATAATGAAAAGAACACTATCACTTAAATAAAAGTCCTTGGTCGGTTTAGAAATTACACTCATATGCCAGAGTTGTTTCTTTAAAGAGAAAATGCCACATGTCATCAAAAGGAAGATGTGAAGCCACCGTGGGAAGTGTTTTCAATTCTTCGGGAGAGCTGTATACATTCAAGGCATTTGCCTCCTTTCAAACTTCTTATCTCATTGCTTCTGTGTTTCTTCATAAATCAAAAGCCCTCCCCAATCTTCGAAACCCTAGTGCCAACCTCTGACGCAAGCACGTGAGGACCCAGATAAAATTATTAATTAAAATTGCAGGCAAATAAATACCATTCTTCTTATTTTTGTTTTAATCATTCCTATCATTATGGCTTAGTCTTCGGTTTTATTGCCTCTATTAAAATTGCTCATCAGGCTAATAATACAGTGTGTGTCATGGGTTGTTAAAATTGTGTAGAATAGTCACAGGGGTGGAGAGATGGTTCTTTTTTTTAGAAACTTCTGTGTTTCCACAGGGAACTGTGAGACTGCACAAGTGACAGCCCATAGATTTTATGGTTCTCTGTTAGAAATGGCTTCCAAGTAGAATGCTTGTGTCCAAACAGCAACTTAGGAAAACATTTAAATTTTCTTTTCAGACAGTATTATTCTCCATATAGAAATTTTCAGCTCCGAAATTTTATTCACTGCCATAAAATTAATTGCAAGTGTTTACTCCTGATCCTTCAGCCCAGCTAGGTGTCTTGGTCAAAGACAGTGCCAGGGGAAGCTTATTTTAAGCATTCAAATTAATCATTTATTCGTTATTTGGGCAGATCTCTCTTTCCTTGTCCTCGATTTTTTAATGTCGAGATCAAAAAGATTAACTCATAAAATATTTTGTTTCAAATGTTATCTTCCATCTTATGCCAAATTGTTTTTCCAAATAGAGACACAATGAGCAAGCACCTGTATGGCAGACAGAACTGCACACAGAACGGCCCTGAGGCAGTCTGCCCTGGCACGGCAGGCAGCTGAGTGAGGGAGCTGCAGCTCTCTTGTGCAAGAGTCTCCTTATTGCTATGTTGGAAAAATCTTTAGACGGTGCCATGTTCCCCAGAGATGCTCAGACAAGAAGTGGTAGCTGACAGACTTATTAACTCCTCTGATATTCTCATTGTATAGATCCAAAGGTAAACTATATTAAAGGAGAGAGTAAGCTGGATACAAGACAGGGGCATGTAAGGGTGTAACTGTCAATGTAGAAACAAAACACTTTTATCAAGAGCCAAATATGGTTTTCTTTAACCCAACATTTATGCTATTATGTAACTCCGCGTGTCTGTGTGTATTCCACACCCATTCCAGACTCTTTCGAAACATGCTCTTTATTTGAAGGAAAGCCATTTTTCTCTAATCCGTGCTATCTACTAAAGTCTTTGTTAGTTTTTTTAACATTTATCTTCAAAAATCAGTGTTCATTAAGAGTAATTCTAAATGATATTTAGATTTCCAAATTTTTTATTACTTTGTTTGTTTTTTTACATATATTCTTTTTCATTTACACATATATTCTCTCTCTCTCTCTCTCTTGCTCTCTCTGAGTAGAGGTTTTTCTTGTTTTATTTATTTATTTTGTTTGCTGCTGCAAAAAGTTTTATTGTTTCAATTTGGCCCAAAGCATGGGAGAGGGCTCCAGGATGGTTAGAAGGCTGCCTTTTGGTTGCAAGGAGAGGCTTAGGCTCAAGGCCAACATTAGGGGGGATGCAGAGGGGCCCCTCCAAAGCTTCCAGGCTCCAAAGGCTTTTAGTCATGCTTGAGAGAGAACCTTTTGAAGAGATACTCGCCCTGCCCAGCCTGGGGGCCAGCCAGCCTGACGTTAGTCAGATGGTCTCTTCTGTTTTATTTTGATTTGCTTGCATCAGACAAGCAAAGTGGAATTCACACAATTCTATTTATAATTTCTGTTTGGGGGTTTTAAGAAATAGCGTATTTATGGGTGATCGTAAGTTTATGCGACTCTTGGCATGTCCTGTGTGCGACATTCTTATCTCTACCTGTTTCAGGAAGCAGAAATTGCGATCTAATTCTGATTGCATTGTTTCTGTTGCTCAAATGGATTTTGGTGTTTAAAACAAAATATATTAATCAAAGACGTCAAACTACTTATTTATTCAGCAGTGATTCTATGATTCAAGTGAAGCTCTAATACGTTATCGTGGAAAGGAATTGTCTTATTCTTACATAAGATTTGGCATCGTTTAGTATCAAAGAGTTATATTTCAGTTTGGGGGGGGTTAAGTCTATAAAAAATTATTGGTATTCTAGTGGGCTCAGAAATTTTTCTCTTCCCCCAAAGAAAAGCAGAGAATAAACATAGCTGAAAGAATAAAGATGGAAGAGTGGAGACGGGCACGAGAGGAACTGGAGGAATAAAATAACGAGTGCGAAGATGAAATCACAGCCCCATAATAATCTCATCAACATCGAAATGCGAGTCTAGGAGAAAAGTTAAAAAGGTCTGAATTTTAGAAGAGAATAAAATACTGCTGATCGAACAGGCACCTGATCAGGTGACTGATGACACACCCCAACATCGAGTTCGGAGTTATCAGTGGATCCATTTGGGGACAAATCCATGCATTTAGTAAATTCATTTTTGAAAGAAGTACTAACATTATTTAAATATCCTTTTTTTTCAACCAAAAACATTTTTTTTTATGAGTGGAACCCAAAGCACCACATGAAAAATTATACCTTCAGGGTTCTACTCATTGGCATCCCGTGTCCAAAGGGCTCCCTTCGCTAGAGTTGGCTGCCATACCCTCCAGAAACTAGTCCCTGGCAAGGATAGCCTTGGTGGGGAGGGGTACTTGCTTGTTTTATTTCCATTAGAGACACACTGGTTTAGAACGTGGCCTCTGTGCATTCTGTTTAAACTAGCAATTAGACTCAATTTTATTTTTATAGAAAATAGTTCATGAAACCATACGAGTCTCACATCCCTCAGTTTTTCTCTATAGCTGACCAAGGACATGGATGTAGACGTTTAATAAGAAGAAAAATCTCCAGCATTAAAATGAAAACATCCAAAGCTGAAACGTTTCAATACATTGTATTCGTGCACTAGCCCCTCACCATCCTCTGACTTCCTTGGCTCGGCCAGCATTCATTGTCTTTGGGTACCTCTTTGGCTGTTTTCGGGAGTACTTCATTTGGAAATTCTGGTGACTCGGATGTAAGCTTAGACAATGGAAGATATTTACGACAAATGCCGGGACTGCATTACTAGATACACCTGTCCCTTGTATAGTATAGGACATGATGCAAAGTTACCTAATGCAAAATACTCTAGGCAGCTAGTAAATGTTTACTAGTGCAATATTACTCACATTTCCTAACTAAGTATGCATTACAGAATTTTTATTCTGATCTGTCAAAAGATAATTGCTGTACTCAACCTCAACTATTAAAATCTAATCTCTAAGGTAGTGGAGATTGAGAAAAAAAAAATCTCGTTGCAGTGAACCAGCCTCACAGGAGTGACTCACCTGATAAAAGTTACCAATCAAGTGAGTCAAGGGAGGTGGTTCATCTTAGATTTATTCTATCAGTAAATTTAAAGGTGAATGATTAAAAAAAATGTTTTTAAAGATTTGACGTGAGTAAAAGTATTGAACTAGCTGTAAACTGGAGTGTGTCCCCAGCTCATGTAAAAGATACAATTCTAATTTTAAATATCTAGGAAAAATACTTAAAACTGTTTCTCTGAATCACTGTCATCAGATAAAACTAAAAATGTAGAATGGTTGCAAAATTATACCACCAGGGTATGTAACTGGTAATAGATAGTCAAGCCTGCAGACAAGATGAAGCAGTAAAGTCCTTCCCACAGGAGAAGCAGAAAGCAGAGCGGAAAAGGGGGAGAGACCCCACAAAAGAAGGGCTGACAGGGCCGACCCAAAGGGGATGCTCTGGGCCCCTCTGCAGTGCCCCCTGGACAGCTGGACATTTTGGCAACATGCGATTATAAAGTTAACAACTATCAAGCGTGTGTGTGTGTGTGTGTGTGTGTGTGTGTGTGTGTGTGTGTGTTAGTGTGTGTTAGCTTTTGACTCTCCCAGCAGCCTTACGGAGGAGGCAGGATTTGAAAGTCTATTTTTAGAGGAGGAAGCTGAGCTCTGAGAGATTAATGCTTCACCCAAGTTTGTCAGCAACTCAGTACACAGAATAGGCTTCCAATTCCCATCTCCTGACAGTACCTCCAGTTGTCTTTGGTGAGATGCCCTGGGTACCCAAAAGCCAGGAGGAGAAGAGCTTGCTAATGAAAAAGTGTGAATCAGGAAGTGGAGGATACACACACACACACACACACACACACACACACACACACACAGCATAAAATAAAAACACGTTTGCCTACTAAAGAATGTCAAGTATGAAACTTCTTTGTAAACTTGAACAATTCTGCAAGTGTAATTCTGAACCGTGACCTTGCCTCTATGGGGAGAAGGAAGAAAACGACTCCTTTTTCTTTCTGCTTCTGTCCCTACCACAGACGCCTCAGCTCTGAGTCTCAGAACAGACTCGTGAATAGCACAGGCTCGGTCAAGGTCACGGGTCCGGGTCTCATATCAAACTATCTGGGTTTGAAAACCCGGTTGGTCATTTGCCACTTGTGTGTTAAATTACTAAACCTGTCTCAGTTTCCCACCTTTAAAATTCCTGCTGCTCTGGACTTTGGTGAGAATTAGATCAGGTCATCCACATGAGTGCCCAGTACATGCCACACACGCAGTGACGATCAGCTCCTTTCTGACACCTGTGGTTCAGCTGCGGGTGAGGTGAACAAGCTTTTGTGAAGTAATTGGTAACATAATCCCACTGCATAGCATTGTGCCCTTGGAAAACGCATTCTGAGGGTTAGCAACCTGTAAATGAGGTTCTGAGCAAGTTGAAGACGGCCCGAAAGAGCAGTGGTGTTCATCATCCTTTTTTATTAAGTATAGTTAGTGGCCTGCTGTAACTTGTTTGACCAATGTAAACCGCACCGAGGATAGACAGAAAGTATATTCTGCGTCAGATAGCTGGGAAAAAAAATTCCTAAGAAGCACAGTTTCTCTCTTTCAAGCTGTACCTACACGCTTTTCCACAGGCTCCTAAAATGCAGCTAATTTGAAGCATCAGAAAGTTGTTCTGAGTCTATGTCCATTCCCTTCCTTAAAGGGTGGCAATCCTGCCACAGAAAAGAATAGTCTGGCTTTGCTTGTGTAAGATAAAGAAGAGGAAAGGACGATCCACCTTGAAGACCTCAGGATGTTCCACCGTGCTTGTTTGGTTGGTGGGGGTTGACTCTGAATGACCCTCAGTGACCTCTAGGATGGCTGTATGGACGATCGTGGAGACCGCGAGGCCCCCTCCTGCGGTCAGGCCAGACAAGTTCGCTCTCGAGTGGTCAAAGACATCGCTCAGCCCCAGAGCCGCCAGAATGGAAGTCAGATCGTCGTGCCGCCCGGCGACTCGGAGCCGGGGCAGGTAAAGCACCACAGCGGTGTCTTTCGTGCTGGCCGAGCTCATCCAGTGTTTGAGTTTCTCATAAGTGATTTCCCTGGTCACCTGTGGGGAAGAATGCCAGAAACAAAACAGACATAAATTTTATTTAGAGAATACAATTATACCCAAATGCGAACCATCCTAACGGCTGGGTGTCAAGTTATGAAACGGTACGGCTCCTTCTCGCTGTCATTTTGGAAAGCGGAGTCTACCGGAGTGAGTGGGAAAATTGGATCACGTGCACGAACTGCAGGCAGAGCACATAGCCCTGGAAGTTGTGCCTTGGCCCACCATCCAAAAGCCACGTGGAAAAAATATAAATCCTCATGGAGAATTTCTACTATTCTTCCTCACATGATCCCTCTGTAAATTGCTCAGCTTAGGTATCGTAATTGTACATTTTCTATAAGTGCCCGCTCTTTTCTATCGGCCGCCTTAAAAGACATCCTTGGAACCTGAGATCCTCCACTTCTGACAACATCAATTATAATTCTCGATTGACCTCAACTCAGAGCAAAATTCTCATTGGTCAAGTATCCATAGAAACTGGATTATATCCAAGTAAGTAACATAGAAAACAATGACAAACCATATGATCAAAAGAGAGGTATGACTGCGCTTTGAAAGCCAGAACCTTTTACAAGTACGAGCCGCATGTCCTAGACTGGGCATTTACTTTATTGGGGGGTTCTGCTTATTTTTTTAAGCGGTCATGATACTGCGTTAAGTAGAGCGTAAGTGGTGGTTTTACATGTCCCCTCTTTCTGCAAGTGTGATCCTCAAGCCCAGTGTCTTCTCATGTGGCTGTGGCTGCAAAGGCTCAGTGGTTTACCTGCCCCAGGCCGATGTCCTCCCTCGGCAGGAGGATGACCATGCTCAGGCGGTCCTCAGCATCCGGCAGCTCAAGGAGCTGGACCCGAGGCTCCGCTACGGAGCCCAGTTTCAAGTACCCTTCCAGCCTCATCATCTGCACCGCTGTGCTCTGGGACTGTCAACAGAAAAACCGTGAAACAGCAAAGCTGATTTCTCCTTACTTTTCCATTTAACACACAGGAAATCAACGTTGATAGTCAGTCGTCCTCCAAAATTGCCTACGCTGAGTGATCAAAACCAAAGCCGTTCATCTTGCCACAGAATTCTCTATAACTGATCATTATTGCCATGATTTTAGGTGGGGAAAGCCGGAACAAAGGAGCTATTGAAGTACAGAAGATATACTGTTTTTATTCAGCTGTCCTTTTCTGATGCCCAGAAGCAGTTAATTCACTTCAAAGAGCTGAGAAATATGCACCACCAGATCTTATCAAGAAAACCATTTTTAAGTCAAATACGTCCCTTCAAGAATATAATTTAGAAATCTCTCCAGCTCCAGTAGAATCTGAGTTGAGTTGCAGATGAAAAAATAGTTATAAATTAGCTAAGACCCTAACAAAGCTCTAAACTAGTTCTACATAACAAGGCTAACTTAAGGAAATTTAGTTATGACTATAATCATAGTTTATGTTTTTCTCTTTGAAATGCTAGTTAACTGGTTAAAGATACTGCATTGTGCACGTCAACCAAATGGATCAGGTTTTACTGTGAAATTAAAAAATCTATTTTCTTAACTGTTTCCTCTAGCAAGTTTGTTTGTTTGGGGTATGCTTACCCACTTCAAGTATCTCTGTGAATCCTGCTAAAATCTTTTACTCCATTTTTTTATACTATAGTCT
Source organism: Macroglossus sobrinus (assembly GCA_004027375.1). Taxonomy (NCBI): domain Eukaryota; kingdom Metazoa; phylum Chordata; class Mammalia; order Chiroptera; family Pteropodidae; genus Macroglossus; species Macroglossus sobrinus. The sequence continues at coordinate 62,355 of PVKZ01003387.1, forward strand.
CTCAATTGGGCTGATCCTGCATCGACCTAGAAGAACTATTTAAAAACACATATATTCAAGCACTGCTTGCAAATCAGAATCTTGAGGAATGTGGCCTGGAATCTTAATTTAAAAAAAAAATAGCTATAAAAAATAAATAATTTCACTATTCGTTTTATGACCTTAATATCTGACGGCAATATTCTTTGGAAATATAGTTCTAGATACTTCCAGATGTGACTGGTGTGTTTGGCTAAGGTATTATTTTTTTCTTAGTCACTCACTATTTTTTTTTTCATGAAAAACAATTATTCAGAAGTATAAAACCTCTTTATTTTTACAGTTGACTATTAAATTGACTTTTAAAGCGACTTTTAAATTGACCAAGAATTTCAAGCATTTGTTGGTAAAACATCTGATGGAGTGAATATACTTGATAGCTTAGGGACTTAGTTATAATAGACAGATCCATTCTTTCATATTAAATATCGTGTTTGTCTAGGTTGCAGCCTGATATTTAGCACCCTTTGGGGACACCAAGAAGAGAAGCTGAGAAGGCTGACAGGGGTAGGACAGTGAACCTGGAACCTTCACAATGACTTGTTCACCAGGTCTGCTTAGCCTCTTCGGGTGACACCCATTTTACGTAAGAACTGTCTGCTTTCCTTATGAATATGTTTTTTGTCAATTGAGGTTGGCGTCCAATATTACATTGGTTTCAGGCCCTGCCTCTTAATTCTAGGAGTATCTATTCTCCATCACCTGACTTCATTTCCTGTTTGCAGTAAGTGAGTTGCCTAATAATGGTTTAAGCTTAGCCCAAAGCCCAAACTTACCCTGAACCCTTTCGAAGTCTATACTTTACATCAGTTTTTATTTTTACAATTATAGTGTTAAAAACAGCATGTCTACTTTCAAAATAGGATAAAAATACCATGGAGAATTTAAAAGAAAGATTCGGTCATATTTTTTTTAATGTCTTGTAAATCTAAACCTACACTTTCTTGAGTAGGTAGCTCAACTAGGCACTTGGAAATTAATCTACCTACATCAGGCCAGAAATAATTTAATATATTTTAAGGGCAAAAACCTTGAGATTACCTTTAACAGGAAAACAAATTAAATCATGAGACTACCTCGTCCGACCGGAAAGGCATCGTTCTGGTTTGGTCTTTCTGGAACGCATACTTCCAGGTCCCTCGGAAGGAGATCGCACTCACCAGCACCAACTGGTCGGAAGCCGTGAGACTGTTGTGGGGCAAGAGGCCTTTGATTTCACCTTTGGGAAGAGAAACATGGAAAATCACAGCTGATCACTCACGGAACGTGAATTGTTTTCACTGGTTTTGCTTTGGTTTCTGACTCATCTTTATCCAACATAAGGAATCACCACTCAGTACCTTCAGATGCACAAATAGGAAAAGCAATCATAATCATTTCGTAAAAGAAGGATGTGGGCTGCAGAACACAAAGTGAGTGCATAGCCTGTGTGCCTACTTTCAGCCACGTGCAAAACTGTCAATGTTTATTTGTCTTACTCTATTAATAAATGCTATGCTGTCAGTGTGTCTTTGTTTCTCCACCTGTGGTTAAATTGTTACACTACTAATAATTAGGATTTCAGATAAAACAAAAATGGAAAGGATAATCAAAATCTTCTGAGAAAATTTTACATATTTTCTCACATGTGCATTTACATGTATAATCTTAGAGTGAGCATAGGACATTTGTCAATAATCTGGATTATCCGGTTAGGAGATGGTTTATAAATACTAACACATTAACCATTAAGGTGTGAGTTTCCTGTTTTATTTCTCCTGGTACCACTTGGTGCTAAAAACAATGAATATCTGAGTCAGTGGTTTTGCAAATCGTCATCATTACCTGGTTTTGATTGTCTACAAAAATCAAGCAAAAAACATAATTTAAAAAGTTGAAGAAGAAAAATTTTCTGTTTTTTGTTTCTCTTCACTTCTCAAGAGTAAAATTAGTAAAAAGTTGTCATGGATTTTCATTTTATATGGAAAAGGCTTTTAGATCTTCAACAATTGGTGCCAATTATCTATATGTATAAAGAACCCCCACCCTTAGTTCACATCCTACATAAAATTCATATTGAGATGGATCATAAACCTAAATGTAAACACTAAAACAAGAAATTTACTAAATATACTAAAAGGAAAAGAAGAGAATACCTTTGTGACCTTAAGATAAGCAAAACTTTCTTAGAGAATAAACAGAAGGCACAAAACATAAAAGAAAAATACTGATAAATTGGACTTTATTATTAAAATTTAAAACTTCTGCTCATCAAAAACACAGTTAAGAAAATAAATACACAAGACGTAGATTAAGAGAAAATATTAACAGAATATGTATCTGACAAAATATTTGAATCCAAAATATGTAAATAATTCCTGTAGCTGAATAATAAAAAGAAAACAACCCAATTAAAAATGGGCAAATGAATAGACACCAAAATAAAGATATATTGAGGGCCAATAGACATATTAAAGAAGATGCTTTATGTCATTAGTCATAAGAGAAATGGGAATTAAGACTGCAATGAGATACTGCTACACTCTTACTAAAAGGGCTAAATGAAAAATATTTACAATACCAAAAACTGGAGAGGATTTGAGTTACTGGAACTTTCATCGTGCTGGTGAAGACGGAAAATGGTACAACCACTTTGGAAAACTATTTGGCAGTTTTTTAAAAAGGTAAATATCCACTTAGTCTAAGCCTTAACAATTATACTAAATATTTATGTAAGAAAAATGGGGAAATATATACACAGAAAGACTTTTACAAAAATTTTCATAGCAACAGTATTCATAATATCCCCAAACTAGAAAGAACTCAGATGTCCATCAACTGGAGAACGAAGTGTTATATATCCTTACAGTGGAATACTACTCAGCAATTAAGAGGTGTGAACTACTGCTATACCCCAAAACATAAATGGATCTCAAAAGTAATATGCCAAGTGAAAGAAGCAAGAAATACAAAAAGAGTATACTATATTATTTCATTTATTTGGAATTTTAAAATAGGCAAAACTAAGCTCTAATAATACTATTAGTTCGATGATTGGTCGGGGACGGGCAGGGAGGAACTTCTCAGGGTGATGGAAATATTTCATGTCTTGATATACATTTGTCATAACTGTCTGAGTATACGTATTAAGATCTGAGCATTACACTGAGTGTAAATTATGTCTGAAAGAAGAAGAAGATAGAGAGAAAATAAAAGCCTTAGGTCTCTTACCTTTGGTTTTATTTTCAATCCATGAATTAATCTGCATTCTGGCTTCTTCTAAATTATTTTTGAAATCCAAATTTTCAGGTTTCAGTTTGTATAATTGTTTGATACAGTCTAAATATTTCTATAAAGTGAGTATAGGAAAAGAATATATATAGCAACTCAATTGTGATTTTAATACATTTAGAGCATAAATGGCAGGAATTATATATAAGTAGAGGTAGAAATATAGTAAATATCATTATGCAAGACTAGGCCCAATTAATAAAAATATACACATTCATCATTGAATCAATTACTAGGGGATGTTTTTAATGATAAGCACATTTCTCTCTTTTCAGTCTCTGAAATTGAACCTTATACCCATGATTGCATAATTAGAACAATTAGACTTAGAATAATTAGTGTCTTCAGTCTGGAATTCCCAGATATCAATTCCTCTTTTATTACCAATGTTGAATCTTTCTTCAATGTTGCTGCTATTGTTTTTAATCATACACTATGTAAATTTATGCTTTTTACACTTCAATTGGGCTCATCTGAAACATGATTCAATGTATTATAAAAAATAGCATCTGAAAATTAGAATCCTAAATCCTATATTTTTCTATAAACAAGATGCATATATAAAGTAATTGTATATACTATATATAGTAATATCTATCTAAATGTACATGTAATATCTTTTCTATTTTCCTACAGTTTTGATGATATAAACAATGCTAGAATATATTAAATAGAGCCATGAAGGAAAGGCTTCTCCCTTACTTATGGAATCTTGTTTTATTTTAACTCACTGGGAGGAATGGATGGGCTGCTTCTGCAAATATTCCACTCGCCATGTGGACTTGACTGTGGCCGAACTGGTTGATTTCAGAGAGGAGTGCTTCAATGTGTGAATGGACCCCCGTATCTTGTTCACACTAAAATAAAGTTAGAAAATATAGACTTAAGTATCAACTGAGATTAAAAAGGGGCTCTTAGGTTGTCATTAGCATGTGCTATTTCAGAAAAAATAGAATCAAAGACTACTCATTTCACCATTTGGACTTATGGAAACTTTTGCCTTTCACAAAATTGTGTCACTGGAAAATCTGATCATCCATGGAGAGCAGGTGCCATAATACTGTGTCATCATCCCCTCACAGGTGTGAGGGGTGACCTGGTGTGGTCCATGCCCTGTCTCCTCCCTCAGATGATTCAGAATACACAATCAACACTGACATATTAATTTTAGTTCAGTTGACATCAGGGAAAAAAAATGTGTTGCTATATTTTGTAATAAATAAGAATTTTGGGCAATAAAGTTTGGTCTTAGTCATTGCAACATAGATAGATAGTTTGTAAAGGTCACATCTAGAAGCTACAGACTGCCATGGACAAATGAAAGTCTAGATTATATATTTTCCCTAAAAAGGACCAAAATGGAAGAGTATTTAACAAAGCAACTCATAAAGATAAGCCGTCTTTAGTTACATTTTCAAAGAAAAATGATGGACATATATTTCTTGAGCATTCACTAGGGTCCAGGCATTACTGGAAGCACTTCACTGTTGGGGTAACTTTTGGGGTCCCCTTAAGAAACTTCTTTGAGAATATTGTCTTTTCAGCACTTATTGCTCAAGAGAAGGCACAGCCCCTTTTCTGAAAAGACTAATTGTTTCCACCTCAACTTCCTAACAGTTTCCATTTGTCACCTCTTCTCAGTTTCCATTTAGTTTCCAAACTCAACATAATTAATTATTTTCAAACAGCGTACACAGGAGTTTGACTGTGTGTATTCTAGCCTCATAGGACATCGCAAAGAAATCTGCTATTTTTTTGTCTTAAAACTTTAGTCCTCATGGACTAACAATAATAAACTGTCATGAGGAGAAGTAAAAAAGCATGTAAGAACTATATGGACATACCTTTGTGTTTGAAGAATTTGCAGTTCTTGTTAATTCATTCAAGTGGAGCACCTAGGACGGGAAGCAAAGGTGGTGACACAGCAGATCACTCTTCTTAAGCTCTTATATTTTTATGAACTTGCTATTATTCACTCCACCTTTCATGGTTTTTCTCATTAAAAAAAAAAAAGACATTATTTCAAAGAGGGAAGATACATTTGAACATCAAAATCTTCCATGTGCTCTAGGCAGAACTCTGAGTATTACAGAGTGGTAGAGATGAGGTGTAGATATATAGAGTACTGTGACAGAAGGCAAGATAAAGGTTTTAAAAAGTGTTTTAAAATCAGTTCAAGCTTATGCATCTGTCGTCACTGAATTTTGTTCATCCCTACATTCCCGGTTGTGAAGCATCGTAGGAACCCCATAAACATTTGTTTGAATGAAGAATGAATGATTATGTGCAAAAACGAATGGATCTTAATATCACTCGCAGGCAGTTAGTATCATTGGTTACTCACTGAGCATAAAAGATAAAGCTTGAAATCATATAACAGGTAATTACTTCCGAATTGTTTTCAAAAATGTTATCTGATTTGACGCTCAGGTTGTCTTTGTGATTGTATCGCTATCGCCACTAAGATTTAATGTCTTCTATTGTCCTATTGACTTAATTGAGGCACAGTCATAGTTTCATAAGATTTTCATCAGAGAACAGCTGAAATAAAACACGGAGACTTTCTTTGAATATTTAAAGAGTGAGTACATTTAACATGTTTTGCATGATTCCCTATAGTAGAAATGGGATAAAGAGGCAGGAGACACTGGGAAGGTATTATACTGCTCTTAAAATACACATATGAGAGGACTTTATTTTTGTGTATGTGTCTTTTAAAAACAGAAAAATGATAAAGGAGCAACGGTTATAGAGAAGGAGGCTTTACCTCAAGACTAGGAAGACTTTCTAAGTTGTAGAACTGTCTGAATGTTTGTTAATTAGCTACCTCGCACCACTAAGTTCTGCTTAATTAGAAGACTTCAGACAATCTGGACACCTCTTGCCTGCTGGGCTCCAGTGGAGATTAACTCACAGAGTGGAGAGTGGGGTTTTGACTCCTTTCGGTTCCGAGAGTGCCTGATAGTCATCTATATCACAGGACATGTTTCATAAACCAGGGATTCTGCATGAACCATGCCCCTGCTGTATTTTCAATCACCATTATCATCATCACCATCAAAAGAAAGCACAATTGTTGAACCTGGAATTCTGAGACTTTGACTCAGTCTTTGCATGTTACAGGAGAGAATCATGAAGAGGATCAAAATATGAGATTTCTTTTTTTTCCCCATTTTGTATGGGAGCAGTGAGGGCCAACTGAGTTCTTTGGCTCTCTTCCAACTTAGGCTGCTTGGCTGTCGGGAGACACGAAGAATAATTTCCACCCCAGACTCTCTCTGTCTGACCAGTGCCCTCAGCACAGCGGGCCATGCCAGCTCTCTGATTGCAAAACCAGAAACAAGCATGAGTAAAAACAAAGCCACCAGCCAGCAGGCCTCTCTCACTTCGAAGGAAGCAACAGAGGGAGGTGTGACTACACACACTCATCCCAAGATGGATTGTAAAGGTTCCCACAGCACCCTCATTCTTAATTATCTTGCCTGCTTCACAAACACGTATTTATTGGGCACCTATTATAGGCAAGACACTTGGGACCTACTTTCCCAATGCGTAGAAATAAAATAAATTGAACACAAGACCTTTCGCATTTAATTGTTCTCAAGTTTAAATACATTATTAAATTCAGAGTTTGACTCCAGATTTTCAAATTCATTTCCAATTTAAATCCTGACTGGGCAAAAGCTTTGTTCCACTGGTTAATTATTCCCTCCAGAATAAGCAGAGCATTGGCTAAAGGCCTATTGAAAGATGCCTACTAAGAAATATTTCTTCCAATCACCCAAAATTATTGGTTAAGTTAAAGCACTGGTGATCTCCACAGAAATGTACAGATTATAAATACTTACAAAACATTCTTTATGTAACCCACAATGGCATGGCCTTGGGCACCTAAGAATGAATACATGTGGGTGTGCGGGGCACTCCCAGTTTGTGTGGGCCAGGTGGGCCTCATCGAGTGCCTCTCTGTTCAGCCTCTGCTGTTGCCCACTCATCCCCTGCTCCCCAGAACAGAGCTACGGGAAATCTTACCTTTTGCACCTATTTTTGAAAAAGCCAATTTGATAGTCAACCATAAGTGAAGATGGGCATTCTCTGGTGTTGACAGAGTTGGACCTCTACAAAATCTCCATAACAAAACAGGGCATACAATCGTCACTTGATTGTCTTTAGTCAAGGCTGCGAGTGTGTTTGTGATGTACCTTTTCCATCTGAGATGCACTGTCGCCTCTGGCCCCAAGGAGCACCAGAGCCAGGGCAGACAGGAGACCCAGCGGGGAGAAGACGAGGTTCTCGGTCGTGTGGTCGTAGCTCATCTCCTTGAAGATGTCAAAGCCGAGCTGCGCGTTTGCCGCACTGAGTGAGCCCATCCTTCACCCGGGTTCTGGAACACAGAACGGCCACAAAGATGTAGGTCAGAACGCCGCCCCGGAGCAGTTCATTTCAAATGAGGAAGATAGTCCCGTGTGCGAAAACTAAAATGCTCAAAATGGGGCTTCTGAAAGGCAAAAAGAATATAGATTTTGGAACCAAATGCATTTGCGATCCTGCCACATTCTGGCTTTAGGGTCGCGGGCCAATTATTTAAGCTCTCCCAGTCTCTATTTTCTTTTTCTGCAGAAGTGGCTGAGTAAGAGCTTTCTTACCTTCCAGGATGAGTGTGAGAATTAAAGTACGTAAGTTTGTGACGCTCCCAGAACTGTGCCCGCATGTAGCAGGTGGTCCAACGTGTCAGTGAATATTGTCATATTGTGGTTATTGTTAGTTTAGGTCAGTGGGTTATGTAATGACAAAAAGAACAAGGTTACAGTTTTGATAATATGTATTTTTTAAAGAGGGGAATACATATCATTAAGCATGTTAGAGTCCTACAGAATTATCCTCTCGCATTCTTCCATGAAACCATCCTCAAATATTTCTTGAAAAAAAAAACAGAGCTCCTTGTTCTGGAGTTTGTGGGGCTGCCAGCGGCCACCTTGGCCTGATGCCTTCCACTGGCCACTCACAAACACACCCAGGCTCAGGAGCTGGGAGCCTCCCCAAAGGAGCCAGCTCAAAGTCATGGGTGTTTCCGGAAGAAGGATAGTCGTTCATTCCTGCCCACCTTCCTTTGAGCATTAAACCCTCCCTTGCCCTTGGCACCATCTAAAGGAAGAGGGTGGAGGGTAATAGGAAACCTCAGCATCTCTGCTTCTACCTGGTGGAATTCAATCCTGGGACCCCAGGTCCTGTAAAATCACATTCTGCCTCTCTCTTCCCTGGGAAGGGACTGTTTGATGACCTCTTGAGATGCATGCTAGGACGAGGATGAGAGAGACGCTAGGATGCAAAATTTAAGGCAGCTCTCGCTTTACTGTGTTGATCCTTCTCTTCTGTGACCCTGCCCCTGAGAACAACTGCCTCTTTCAGTTTTGCTCCCATGGGAGTCATGCCCCAGGCACACCTGGTCAGGGTTTAGGATACAGGAGGCTGCGAGTCCTTATTTTTAGTAGCTGTACTGTTATCTTATATTGCACTACGGGTGCCTAAAGGAGCTTCTATTTAGATATTAAAATTAGAGTGAAATTCTCCCTTGTCTGTTGTTGATGCAAATAGAGTATCTCAGTCTTAGGGAAGTCGAAAGTCTCAGGAAGATGCCTTGTTTGTCCTGCATATTCTAAAAGGAGAAAGAGACTCAATACAGTCAGGTTTCTCAAAGAGCATCTGAAAAGGAGAACTCGTAGCTGCTGGTTTTGAGTGAGAATATAAAGAGAAAAGTCATAATCCTTTCTTCTGAAGGATTAAACTTATATAATGTCTTGCCAATATCCGGAGGCCCAGCAGCAACACCTCTTGGCCTAGGGGTGTGGTTCCAATAAAGCAGCCTTAAGAATTCCTACACAGAGAAGAACATGTTTAAATAATTTGGCTGAATGGATGGTTGCTGTTTTATAGGGACCAGAAATGTTACCACTTGTTTGAAAAGCTATCGCTCTTCTCATCAGCATGAAAGTAAAATCCTCTAAGACACCAATATATTTCTGTTGTATCCTTGTCCTACAACTGAACGTGGAATGGGGACAGGGAGAAAAGTGGGGGTTAGATGGGGTTCAAGCTTACAAGGAAGTAGAAATAGATGTATAGACCAGAAACTCTTTCTCAGAGTCTGTGAGGCACTTGACCTGTTGTTTTTTTTCTTTCTTACTCAACTTTTTGGGGAGACTGCCTCCTGGTAACTCACATGGTCCCCCTGTGGTCACAAGCTATTCTTTGGCTATAGAAAAGTATCCTAATTGAATGCACAGAATCCAAGAAATTCATTTGCGCTGCTGAAGGAACAATCAGTTGAAATGGCCAATCATGGATCTTTATAATGAAGAGCTTTTAAACCAGAAAAACTTGAGTTCTAACATGAACTTTGCCTATTACCTACCACACATGTGAGTGACTTATTTGACTTTTCTGAATTTATTTATAAAATAGGAACAATAGCAGATACCTGGCTAGGTTGTCGTGGAAATCAAACTTCTAAATAGAAAAAATATTCAATAAGGTTATCTTTCTTCTCTCTTCTAGGGACTGTGGATTTAACTCAAAGAGTCTCAGACTTGAGAAGAGAAGTAGCAGGTCTCCAAATTAATTCTACAAATGGGGAATAGATGTCCTTCTGGCTAGGATACATGACACACTCGAGTCCACAGAGCTGGAAAACACCAGACAAACTCAGAATGAACATCCAACTTTCCTGACTTTACTGTCCCATCCCTCTCCCTCTAATTTATCAAAGAGAGACAAAACCTAAAAAAAAAAAAAATAAAAATAAAGAGTGTCTAAATTGCTACTGCATGGCACAATTTCCCCGAGGTGTTTGTAGGCATTCACGAACCAGTTTCTCGTTCGGCCTCAGTTCGGCTGTCCTTGAAGTCCTTCCCCCAAGCTAAGAATCAGACTGGTGATGGGAATGGCTCTTTACGATACCGGGAACCGCGACATCAAAAAGCTCACTCAGTGCGTTAGAAACGCTGAAAGGAGAAACACTGCGCCTTGTTGGAAAAATGCAGCTCCCCACCGCCCTCCCCCACACCATGGCACCCCACTACCTTTTTCTCTGGGTACCAATGAAGTCTTTTTACCTGTACTTTCCGAGACATGTCATCACCAATTACAAAAGTCATGTTAAAGAAGGCACGGTTTAGGGTTTGCATCTTTACCTTGTCTTCTGCCCGGTGAGCCCAGCGCTGTATCTGCAACGCACAGACACACACAGCACTCAGCAGCCACAGCTCGCTCCTCCCATCCCCTCAGAATTTGGTTGCACAAGTCACTTTTCCTTGTATTGCGAAGTGATTTAAAGTATTTATACAAAGGTGTGGGGAGCGAGCCAGCTGGCAGGTACTCAGTAAAACACACCGCTTTCCTGGGTCAACAAAGTGACCCACGAGGTGTAGAAAAAAAAAATTAATGAAACATGTAACACAATGGGTGGTAGGTAATAAAGGGAGTGCTCTTTCGTAATTACACAATGTGTGAAATATTTTAAAATTAAACGTAATGCGCATGTGTATATCACACACACCTGGCTATAACAGCAAATCGCCGGGGTTGAGAAGCCAGAGAGGAGACATTTTGTCTTAGGACCTGGTGACAGGTATTTTTTTTTCCCCTGACTTTTAAGAGGAGATGTGGTGAATGAAATGCCGTTCTCTTTGGCAGAGAGGAGACTGGGGACGGAGTAACCCGTGCTGAGAAAGGATTTTAAAAACCCATCGCATGGCGAATATAGGAAAGGTACCCACACCGAAAGCCCAGTGAGCTACAGATCAGCTGTGGCTCCAAATCAGAGACGATGGGGTACCTCGGACTGTGAGAAATGAAGGGGCCTTAGACAGCATCTCCTCAGAGGTTTTCGACGCCAACTAAGAAGTACTTGTCACACTGTGATCAAGAGTATATGTATTCAAAACTAAAACAAGAGTTTCACAAAAAATACTTCCGCTGACTACTAGTGATGCATGATGATTATTTCCTTTTCTATTCTCTCCTTGTTCATGTTTTAAACACTGGTGGTAATTCACTAAATTGTGTTCTCAATCCTAATGGGTCCCATCCCACGGTTGGAAAACACTGATCCAGCCCAATTGCCTCATTTTGCAGAGAAAACTAAACTTAGATATGTTTAATATAACTAGGTACATGCTTAACACAATACATAAAAAGGAGTAGCATTCTCAAATTTATTGGTACAGAGAAATAACACATATAAATTGTTTGTATTCAGCCACAAAGTTTTATCTAAATATTGATAGTAGTTATCCTGGTTGAGTTCATTCATTTCATCTGAATTCCCTAACAACTTTTGACTTTTTAAAAAAAAATTTTATTTCACCCCTACAGAGTAGACTACAATGTCTTAAAAGTATTTTTCTCTAGAAATAAAGGCACGTGTTTTTGCCTTTTTCATAAAGAATCTCCCCCCAACAATTTAGTATTATTACTAAATTGTACCAGCTCCTTTAATCAAATTATATATAGACACATATATACATGGAGAGAAAGCCTTCTACTTTTTGAAACAGTGTCTAAACTACAAATATTTCCAGAGAAAGAAGAGGCTAAAAGAGGCTAGAAGATAAAATTCAAAGCTACAAAAAAGGGGGAAAAAGCAGTATTTAGGTCCTTCGTATTTCAATTAAATGACCCCTGATTTGTGTAGGTAACAAAAAGACACCAAATATCATTACAACAGAAAATAAATCCAATAGTTGTTTTTAAGTTTACCATAAATTTTACAAAATTATTTTACACACAAGAATAAAAACTTGGCTTGTGGTCTTTACAAAACGGAATTGGCAAAAATGCCCACCCTACCAGACATTTAGGCAGTATTTGGCTTTATCCTAACGAGTCTAAAAAAGAAATGGCACACTAGGCAGTCGAAAAATGCACCGTGGTTCTCAGATGCTCAGAAGGGGAAGGGGAGAAATGAAAGCGCCTGACCACGTATAACAGCAGTGAGAGGCATCCTGGATGCCTGGACCACATTTTCAGGGAAACCTGGCCGCTCTCCTTCCTGAAGCCATCCCTCCTTCGAGTTGAGGACTCCTGAGCAAAGGAAAAGGGATTTATTCATCCTGATCTGGAGACAAAGTAACTTCTGCATGACTCAAAATCTTCTCTAGATTCTCAAAGAAACGTACCTTGAATCAGATTTCCACCGATTTAGAGAATCTCACTTCTCTCAGAGACAGGGGGATTGGAGTCCAGAAAAAAAAGAGAGTCACAATGAAAAGAGGACCCTACCAACTTCAGAGATTCTTAATTCATCTGTAGATGGTGCTGCCCAAGTGACCCTTTAAAAAAAAACAGTTAATGATTCACTAGATGGCTGTTCACAGAACCAGAGGGTTATTTGCAAAGAGAAGGCTGGGTGGGTTCAGTTACTTCCTTGCTATTGTTATCTGTAAACACTGTTAACAAAAGAACATATGTCGGTTTCTCCTGCCTATTAAGTCCCTTGTCTATGAAAACTCTAATTAATAGCTAGGAGTGAGGGTGTGTGCATCCCTGCCTATCCTCCTAGATGTTTGGAGGGACAGATCATTGTATGTGGTCACCCCGGAACCCTAATTCCACAGAAACTGCACTTGTCTAATAGACCATGGCTTTCACATTTGATTCTTTAAGCAAGTGACTGGCATCCATCCAGAAGGCCCTGATTTGGGTGTGTGTGCCAAGGATTTTTAACCTAGAGGATCTATTCATGGAATTCAAGAGATCTTCGAACTTCTTACAGTTATATACACAAATTATTGTACAGTTTGGATACTTTAAAATCCGATTCTTAAAGGGAGCGTTTACCCTAGAAAGTAAAGGACCGTGACAATACACATGTCCAGGGGGCTCCCACGGGTGCCCTGCGGTTCGCCCTTCCCTGTTCTCTGGCAGCCACTCTCTCTGCTCGAGCTGCTCATGGCACTGTCATTGGAAGATTGCCAAGTTTAACCTTGAGAAGTCCTGTTCTTCCACACCCCCACATTCACCCGATCACAAAGTGCCGACCGGTGGGACTACCTCTTAACTCCGCCAGCCTCCTGCACTTCCGTCCACCCCCGGGGCGTTCACTCTGGTCCAGGCCACCGTCACCTTACAGCTGGACCACCGCCCAGTTCTCCCTGTTCACAGTCCTGTAACATTCCAGCCCAGTGTGTGGTGTCAGCAAACTTGAAAATGTCACCCCCCTTCTTAGGCATCCCCTCTGAAGCCTGTACACCACGCTAAGAACAAAGGCAAACTCCTGGTCATGGCACACAGGGCTCCGTGTGGCCTGCTCCCCGCTCCTCCTGCCCTCCTTCCGCTGCCCTTCTGCCCTCCACTTCCTGCTCTCCCACTCGCAGCGCTCAGAGGGGCCTGTGACCCCCTCATCCCCAGATGCTGTCTCTCCTGGAAGCCTCTTCCGTCTTCTCCCCTCCCTCCGACTCTACTCATTTCTCCAGGTAGGAGCTACGGCTGTCCCTCCTCCAGGAAGCCTTCCTAGCCTTAGAAACATCTCCTGCATGCTTCCACAGCATCTCTGCCTCGTGCATAAAACATATCCCGCGGTGATGGCTCGTGAAAATTGTGATAGTGTAGAAGTAAAAGAACTTTCCAGTAAATGCGTCACAGAGAAGTGATATCTCCAGGTGCGGGCCCCCAGGAGGGCGCTGACCACCACCAGAATGCAGATGGGGAAACTGCCTGCTCTGCCCTATTTGATCTAGGAGTTCCCTGAGGATATTTGCCTTTGTGTGGGATGTTTGCAACCAACAGTTTTCTATAATCTGCTGTTTCCTGTAATCTGCTTTTCGCTTGAAAGACCACCAGGATATGGTCTTAAGCTTTATAAACTGCCTCCTCTGGAAGCTCGGGGCTGATCTCTTCTAAACCTGTGTGGTAGAGTCAGTCACTGGCCAGCTAATAAAGGCTCATAATTCTCTCTGATTTCGGCTCTGTGGGTCCCTGTTCTCACCTGCTCCATAACAATAGTTCCTTAGCTACCCTGTCAGTCAAACTCTGAGAGCATTAACAGGTCTTGTCTGAAGAGGCACACGTCAAAAGACATCTTACATGTGAAAATGAATGGTTTTTAAAATATCCAGAAAGAATTTCTGTCTTACTTCTCTCCACACTTCCCTTTCCAGCCTGCTCCCTTCCCTCTCCCTTGCAATGCACTGGGGATAGTGAGGTATATCATTTTGATTTGTTTAAATTATAAGCCAATAATCACACTCAATATTTATAAAAGATTTATCACTTTAGTTTCACTAAAGCATTCTCATATTTCAGATATAGCGGTGTTCTTGCTTTCATTCACAAAGCCACAAGCAAGGAACAGGAAGAAGAGAGGAGGGGTATCAAGGAATGTCCCAGGACACGGTGAAATTCTGAAGGCCACCTGATCACCAGCTCCTTCTGGGGCTTTCTCGTCTTAAAGGTGCTGCTGGTATCTACAGGGAAGATTAAGCTAATGACTGTTATTCAAGTCATGGATCTTCACAAAGTCTAGGTTTGTCTATAAGATAAAAATGAAATGTTAGCATCAGGAGATACTGCCTTTCTCTGTCAATGAGCAGACTCTGTCAGTGAGGGTGTAGAATGTGCTGGAGAGAAATTATAAAGAGAGCGGAAAATACCAGTCCCTTCTCTCAGAGTTTATACTTAGGAGACTTTATTATAAGAAAAGCTATATTATTATTACATAAACTTTCCGAAAGCTTATTATTAAGAGAAAAATACCAAATAAAATCGCTTGAAAGTGGAAACGACCCAAACGTAATTACATAGTCACGTAGTTATAGATTTGCCCAAATTTGTGAGAGGAGCAGTGTTGCAGGACAATGTGAGGTCATCGGAGACTCTTGGCGTCCGTCAGCAGGCGCGTCAAAGGCGTGAGCCACGTGGGGTGTTGGAGCCCAAGACGAGAGGTCTCTGAGCATATCCGAGGCACCAGTGGGATTCGTGATGATGTCCGAGGCAGCACATTATGACAGAGAGAGCACACGTGATACTGGGCAATTGCCATTCCACTCTGAGCCCTGTTTTCCTTAAGAAATGAGAGTAACAGTAATAGTTATAATAATTACAGGATTGTGAAGAGAATGGAGACGAAGTTCGTGGAAGCATTTTGTGAATGATAAAGCAGTGACGATGATGAAGAAGGTGGTGGTGACGAGGGTGAGGGTACTGCTCTCCTCCTCACTGAAAGCCGAGTAAAGGACGTTTTATCCTGCTCTGGCAGAGACAGAAGGCCAGATGCCACTCTTTCCTCCACGATGGAGATCTTGCTTCTGTGTAAAGATGGCACGTGACTGGCAGAACAGAGCATTCTCAAGGAGGCGCTGCTGGAGGTGAAAATAAGGGCTGGCTGGGCCGCTGTCATCCGGCCGCGGTGTCTGTCAGCCCTTACGCTCTCTGTTGAATGCTGTTTCTTTCTTGGGACCTTAAGAGAATCTATTCATTTACAGTAAGGAAGGGGTACACACCACAGGCCATACTCTGCCCTAGAAAAGTTTATAATCTAGCAAGCCACATGCACACCCAGAGCACACGCATGCACACACACACACACACACACACACACACACACACACACTCATAAAATGTGACAAGAAATTGGAACATAGCTTTCATAAAAGGAGGCGTGATATGTTTTGTGAGTCCAACGGAGTGGGCGTCTCTACAGAGAGCATGGATGTGATCAGGTGCGTGGATGATGGAATGGGCATTGTGAAACAAAGACAGAGTGAGCACGCCAGTCAGAGGGGTCCGGCTGAACGACATGAACATAAGCGACTCGATTTTCAGTTAGAGTGAGGTGCCCTGAGTCCTTGGCAGGGAGCGGCAAACCCAACTGGAAAGGAAGGCTAGGGAAGAGCGCAGAAGGCTTCGAGGGCCGTGCTGGAGTTTAGAGTCTGTCCTTAGGTGGTAAGAACCATCAGTGATTTATAAGGAGGTGACTTGATCGATCCCATCTGTGTTTTAGGAAGGTGACTGACATTTATAGACAAAAACAGAATATTTCCATGACTTTGGGTTTAAGGGTGAGGGAGAAATAAGGGTCACGAGAAGCACACAGACCAGTTACGAGACCGACTCAGAGAAGCTAACTGCCTAAACCAGGGCAGTGGCGAATGGAAGGATGAAAAAGGGAAGTGTTCAAGAGACTTTTAGTGATAGCTCCAGTCTGAAAAACAAGGAGGAGACAAAGATGATCTTCATGTTTTGAGCTCAAAGTTTTAGACAGTGTTTGTCCTTAACCAAAAGTGGGTATCCAAGAAAGCGTAGCTCACTCTCGGAGAGCAGTGATGTGTGTCATCTGAGACATGTCTACTTTTATTCTAGGACATTCAGATGAACTCATTCAGGAGGCAGGGGTGAATTTCGATGAAGTTAAACATAGGGACAAGTGTCATCGGCTATTATCAAAGCCATGTGATCAGGTGGGATCACATATAGAGACAATTTTGAGAAAGAGGGAGAAGAGTTTGAAAACACCTAGGTTAAATACGATTGAAGAATCAGCACCCTAAAAATAAAAGTCATCTTTGCACAAAAAGAAATACATTACAAAGTCAATGACTTGATCTTATACTGAGTAGTCCCTGAGTTTTTATTTCCATTCCAAATCACACGCTTGGGACAAAAGACTTTATTCACTCTGAAGATGTGCTGAGGGCCTCGCATATGTTAACTACTGTCCTAGGGAAGTGGGGACCAAGATACAAGAACAGATCAAGGAGCATGAAGCTTAGTGTTAAGAGAGAAGTTGAACAGCCATTACCTTCACCATCAATGAAGCCTCGCGTGCATTGACAGTGTTCAACCAAAAGCAACAATTCTCCCACCATGGCCACAGTTTCAAGCGTGTGAAAGTTCCACCAGACTAAGCTTAGATCGTGACTGGACTACGTAGCCTTTCTTGCATGAGCGTGGGGCCCTGAGCCATGAGGTGGATGTGTGGGCCAGACTAATCAACCAGAATTGCGGAGAGAGCTTGTATTTCATTTTTCTATACTGTTTCCTTGCAGACATGACTCTTGCTCTCTCAGATGCTTACTTCAAACCTCAGGGGCTTTGAGTCCCACCAGAGACTCTCTGCCTTGCCCAGAGAACCCAGTCAGCAGGGGAGAGAGCCCACACTTCCGCACTGCAAGGCCACCATCCGAGTGTCAGCTACTGTGTCCCACTCCTGACCGCCTAAGTAAAGAGGCGAGGAGTATGTTATTTGCAAATGGTTATAGGTGGGAATGAAGTTAACCAGGAAAATCAATTTCTCCCCCCAAAAATACTATTGCATAACAGTTCGATTCAATCCCTGCAAAAGTCTCTGAAAGGCATCACAGTCATCTTAGGAATGATGATTTGGTAATCAAATTATTTTGGTCAGAGGCTTTTCTACATCTTTCAAATCATGTCACATTCACTCATTCATGCCACTTTCACAGATTCCACCATATTTGTGGAAAATCGAGTATCTACCGGATCTAGCACTAATCACTACAGAGCCAAGTTACAAAGTTACCAGAAAGTTTGGTATGGTCTACCGATTCTCAATTTATTCTTAATTTGTTTTGTAAACATACCTGTGGTTTACTATCAATATTCATATATGCTAATCCTTTCCCCTCACGAATTTACATCCTAGTATTTCAAATTAGCTCATCAGCCTATGAAAGTAGCTATAAAAATAACTTTCATGTGTAATAAATGGACAACATTGCACAAAATCCGATTTATAGTTTAAAAATATTCTTTATTTTTCACCACTTGCTCACTTAGCACAGAAAACAAAAGAAGTGCTGGTAGCCTCACAATTGGTCATGGAACAATCACACTGTACAGCTAGGTTTCATCTCTTTATTCTGATAAATAGAGAAAAAACTTGTAAACTACACAGCATATGAAATAACGTACTGTAAATAACAACTGGCATCAGTTAAAAGGTATTTGATACTTGAAAAACTATATACATATGAAGTCTCTATCAAGGAAAAGCCAAAAGACATCCATTGACGTTATTAATGAGATATTTTGGTCGACCCCCCTAATCAAAATCCATATTTTTTCACTTTTAGATGAGACATTTATTTCAAATCAGATGTGTTTAATTCGGCTCTAATGCCTTTCTCAGGTCAACAAGGAGAAGTTATTCCTTAGACTTATTCCTGGCAGCTGGGCTTACTTCCTAGATTATTTACGATAAAACCAGAATATCTAGGCTACCTATAGAGTTTCAGAATGCTCCTATATTGTCATTACCAATGGAGCATGCCACCATCCCAGATGCCACGTCCAGGTCTGTGTACAAGTGGCTCTGGGGGAGACCGGAAGACATGAGTGTGGGTACAAAGACAATGAAATTAGAAATGGGTGAGGCGGATGGTGGCAGAGATGCTAAGAACAAGATCAGGATAATCGACCAGGTGCCTGAGAAGGGTCAAGTCCCCACGGTCACCCGCTGACCAATGTTAGAAGGAAGTAAACGAAAGGAAACACCACAGGCTTCCCATTAAACTATCTCCACTCGTGGTGTCGCCTCAGTGTCGCTGTGACTATCATGATAGAAACCCACTGTATGTTCACGGGCAAGAGACTTTGCCACTGAACAGGATGATGTCATTCTTCCTGATGACAAATAGGAACGGGTGGTCGGCTCTGAACACCGTTGACTGGGGGAGCAGCTTCTCCACGACGTTACTCTCAGACATGGCCGCCGCCTCCGTGCCGTCCTCCGTGACCTCTATGTATGACTTGTGCAACAGTTTTGACAGGTACAGACGACCTCCTGACGCTATGCCAGAGAAGTCTGCTCTGGCCTCCGAAAAGATGTCGTTCAGCCCGAGGGCTTTTAAATTGCGCTTGATTTCATAACTCTTCTCTATCCTGAACTGGGGAAGAAACACCTTGACATACTGAGGGCTCATTTTTCTTGGATTGGTCCATTTCATTAGATTCTGAAAAGTCAGTTTGTTTTCAATCTGTAAGAATATTTAAAAGGCAATTTAGAACCGTATGGTTAAGAAACAGATGAAACAAGAACTACAAAGATATATAGTTTTCCATAACTATTTTCTCCTGGATTCTATATTTACGTGTAGGTATATGAATGCATGCTGGAGACTTGGGAGATAGGAAATGATTAAAATGAATAGTTTAAGAACTCTTTAATAAATCACATGTTTTAATTCATTTTGCTATGACAAGGTGTGACTTAATTGTCTTCCAGGGCATTTCTGTTCTCTGCCCACATCTGAACATGCATAGCCGAAGTGAAACCATGGACAGATGAAGGAATTAGGGAATCAGAGATCATCAGAAGGAGAAAGAAACGCAGCAGTCATTTAAAACAGTGTTTCCTGACCATTTCTTCATCACGGAAGAGAAAGTGATAATGTTTGTGTAGCTTGCAGGAGTCAACCAACAGAACCCCAGATGACCTGAGGCAGGTAGCTCAGAGCTCTGGCCTCAAGGACTTTGGTGATCAGTATGTCCCAGAACAGTTAAGTCTGGGAGGCTTGGATCTGAATTAACTCTCTTACTCATCACATGGGATGACCAAAACTCAAGAGGGTTGGCCATGTGCTGAGATGCACAGTTGGAAGCCCTGGTGGCCCAGCCAGGAGCCCGTGTCTCTCTCTCCATCACCACTGCTGCCTCAAATGATTCACACGTTAAGTGATTCACACGACTCCTGAGAACTGGTCAAAGATGATTCCAGACTTATAATGGGAAGATGTTTTATGCGCATCATTGACAATTGTTGGGTATGGGCATTTGTTCTCAAATTCAGGCTCACTGGGACCCTAAACAGAGTTTTCACAGGTATTCAACCAAACCTGTATTCTTATTGAGAATCTAAATTTACACAATCAAATTTAGTCTAATTTAAATGTTCTCTGTGTCAATTACCCAGTTTGAGGTTAATCTGTAATAACTTTTTATTCTGAGTTAGAATTTTTTTCTCGTTTAGTCCACTGCAAAGCCAACTGCCTCATTATTATTTAGTTATGTAGGACTCAATACGTATGTAGACTTATACTAACCTGACCCACAATTAGGGCAGTCTATTACAGAACAAGAAAACTCAGACAATACGTGCAAGAACAAATTTCTTTTTGAGTCGCCTACCACTTGTTCTATCTGCGCTACTTTTTCCGTCATTGCAGATTATTTGAAGTAAAATAATTGATATGTGCAAAAATCTCATTGTTATAAAGATTATCAAATGGCTTTATTTAATGAATGTCAATATTTTATAGTTTCACACTTTAGATTTTAAAATGCCAACTTGGTGACATTTCACTTGCTCTTCATGTCAAATGAGATAATAATATAAATGAAGCGCAGAGCACATGGCCAGCTTGGCACACAGTAGGGCTCAACAAATAGTCCTTTTGATTGGAAGTATGGAAAAAGGAAATGAGATCTAGGCTTCTGGGACTGTAGGCTGTAGACTCAGGTGGCCAAATTCACAGGGTGGGGAAGAGGACAGAGGGTTGAAAAAAAATCAGGATCTGAGCTATAGTGATGACGTCTGGCTTCCGTGGCCACCACCGTCTACCCCCTAGTCTGTTCCTTTCATTACATCAGCCACAGGGAAGTCTCTAACCTCTGTCTTCCCTAGACACACAGCAGCACAGAGTGAGACCACCCATTTTAATTCTCAAAAGGCTAGGAGTTCAAAACTCCATGTCATTCCTGCCTGAAGATGCTTAGTCTAGCAACATTTCAATAATACATGAAAGACAGTTTTTATCACCAAAGGCAAAGAAGATCTATACTCATGCCCTCTCCCCACCATAGCTGAGATTTGAGAGGGTTCCAATTTTTCAGTTGTTTAACTAAAAGTATGCTAAACTGAGCTGAGGCAATCTCAACATTTGTAACAATGCCTGCCAAATATCTGTCAAATGAATAGATAAATGGGTAAGTCTCTAATATTCCAACAGCTTGAAATCTTAGAGTTGATGGGTGAACATATAATGAACAGCATCCTAAAAGCCTTCCCCAGTAGTAAAAGGGGCAGTGGCTAACTTACCTGGGAGAGGTCACCCTCAGGCAGCATTATGTACATGTTTATGCCACCACAATATCTGAGTTCAAGAACTTGCATATATGGTTCCTGAATGACAGAGAAATTGAACTTTCGTTCTTGATACATCAGGGCGACTGGTTTCCCGGGACACTGAAAGTCACAAAAAGATTTTAATAAGCCCACCTTATTTTACTTATTGACCAAGTGCAGTAAGAAGGATGTTTCTATTTTTGTTCAGTCGATTCTGTTTTGTTTTGTTTTGTTGACATGTTTCCAATTGTGGTGACACCGGTGCACATCTTAACGATTAATGCACAGACTTAAACTACCTGATTTTAAAACTCGCCAGCTGTGTGGCCTTGGGCGGGTTACTTCTGTGCCTCTATTTCCTCCTCTATTGAATGGATAACAGTGGTCTCTACCACATATGATTATTATAAAAATGATGAGAGTTATTGTATCTCGCACCTGAAACACTGCCTCGCACTTAATGTTTTATCCAAAGATGTCTATATAATAAGTAATTAACAATTATTAAATAGCATTACAGTTAAAAATCCATGCTATAAATTTTTTTGCTTACCAGAAATAAAATACAGACTAGTCCCATAAAAAATTACAGAATTTAAGAATTAGATCTTGTAAAAAATTTTTTTAATTCCTGCAAAATATTTTATTTTTCCTCAAATTAACCTGGGGGAAACACCGTAGCTTTAACCTTGAGGATACTGTTTGTAGACCTGGAAACACCACAGAGGTGTACTAAACCATCTTTTTCCTAAAAGGTGTTGTGATTCTGCCAACCTGTCATCTTTCTTGTCATAAAATATATACAGAAAGTTCTTCATGGGGTGAAGGGACAATCATTTGTGCTGGCACCAAAGGCCGTTCTCCCCCTGGAAAGAATATTCTTTTTGACTAAGAGTTCAAACCTCAGAAAGAACATTCCAGGGGCTGTGAAGGAAAACAGGTCCCTGGCTAGTGAGACAGATCAGCGGAACTAATCCCGGTACAAGCGGGGGCTGGCATGTCACAACCAGGATGTGGCATTTCCATATTACGGCAAGGGAGGAGTCACACAGCTGAGCCATGATGGAAAAAGACTTTATGGCAAAGAGGGCACCTTACCAGTTTTTAAAGTGATGGAACCAACACTGACATCAATGATATAAATTGCACAGCCTATTAGAAGCTATATATTATAGCTATATTATAAAGGATATAGTACAGACAGGGAGATCATTTTAAACAGTTATTATGTCTTAATAATTAAGTAAAAGCTGATTTAGGGCCAAAAATAAAAACCAACAAACCATGCAGGAGACAGACATGGTGTATCTTTATGGAAGAAAATGAACCAACAAATGCAATCTCCTGGGGGAGGAGGTGAAGGAAAGAGCGGGGAGCAAGACCTCACTTCCAGACTTTGTTCTCACCATGCAGCCCCATCACTCAAATTCTGGTACTTCCTAAAAGCCTTCCTGTATGACTGTACAGATAATGTTTCTCAAGACATTATTGATTTATTATATATTTTTTCATATACAAATTTCAAAATATTTCTACACCGCTCTCTTTGTTCCCATAGAGACACCTGCATTATATAAACTTCTTTGCAAGGCTCTCCTTATGACCCTGCAATCAAGGACACGGGGCAAAGCTGGCTGCTCTCCATGCGGGCTGCAGGGGGCAGGCACTGCAGCCAGCCTCAGAATCATGCTAGTCCATGTTCTCCTCAAGTCTCCTTCCTCTCAAATGCCTCCCAAATACCTTCCTGCAGCCACACCTGCGGATACAGCCTGCCTAGGTGGCCTTCTCTTCCCCATCTCCTCACTCATCCAGTGATCTTTGATTTCTACTAGCATTCAGCACTCCTGTGTCTTAAACTTCTGATGTGGGAAAATGCAGAAAGAACATTTCAAGAGCATTTTCCACTTGAGAAATAAAGCTAAGCTTAAAAATTAAACCTGAATTTCTCCACCTCAACATAGAAGATTGAACACTGGAGATGACTGAATTTGGAATCACTTTAGTTCACTTGTGAGGAGGTCTGTAGCGGTGGACTTGCCTAAGACAAGACGGCTTCTGTGAGGCAGGGCAAGGGCCCAAGGCAGTGTTTCTGACTCAAAGGCCTTTGATGTCTCTACTATACTAAGATTATTGTGTACAAATTGGTAAAAAAAAAAAAAAAAAAAAAAAAAAAAAAAAAAAAAAAAAAAAAAAAAAAAAAAAAAAAAAAAAAAAAAAAAAAAAAAAAAAAAAAAAAAAAAGAACACGTTTTATAAAGATTGGTTAAGCTGGTGCTGGTTTATATCAAAAAGTAATGAAAAAAAGATATAACCAATATTTTGCATAATTTTATTAAACATAACTTTTTCTATTGTAAAAGGAAACATATCTTTGCTTTGACTTAATTATTGAAAAATTATTGAAATTAAGTGACTCTGATTGTAAACCCCACAGTGAGAATCACAAAACAATATAACTTTCTTTCATATTTTATTCACATTAGCTGCTTACTAAAGTATCATAAAATAAATTCCTATTTTATTACTTTTCTCAATTTCAAATAAATTTTAAGAAATACCAGTTTACAGGACACCTCCCGTTGTGTTCCATAACCTGCATTAGCAGGAAAATAGAAAGTTTATTTTATAGAATGTTGTTAATATCGTAGATTAAATAAGTAATGATGAACCCAGCATTTGTCTACATAAATACCACAATTTCTGTTAAAAAAAAAAGAGAGAGAGAAAACAGTATTGGCAAAACAACAACAACAAACGTCTAAGTTAAATAGATTCCCATACCTTGGGAGATTTGAAACGGCAATGTGTGGTTTCTTTCTTGAGGAAGGCTGACTCCCACTTGCCCTTGAAGTATACTGCATCCACCAGCAACATCACGGCGGATGAACTTATGCTGCCTTCGCGAACAACGTTCTTGATTTTGCCTTTTGAAAAATAAATTGAGAAACAAAACGTTAATTTAAATTTAATTTAAATTTTAAAATTTTAAAGGTGAGATAAGCATATTTTCCTTATCCCATATAATACTACTAATAGTAGTAGTAATCTGTGAGCAATTACTCTGTCCAACACTTTCTAAACACTTTCTGTGCAATATTCAATTTAATCCTCACCAAATCCCTGTGAGGCAGGCACTGTGATTGTTTCCGGTCCCTGTTGAAGAAGGTTAGGTAAGTTGTACAAAGTCACACGAGGAGGAAACCTGGCAAAAGAATTCCCATCCAGGAGGACAGTTCCCAGATTCTCCCCCCGCTCGTGGGCACCGAATTGCCTTTATCTCACAGACGAGGCCACAGCACTGCAAATATCATTTAACCCATTCTGTTGAAAGATCTAAGTCCTCCCTTCCTTCCACATTCATGAGATTCTGCTCAATGCTCTGTGCTATTCTGGATACTTGGATCACTGCAGCGAAAGACACGGCCCATGCCATCACTGGGTTCACACTCCAGAACGGGGGTGCAGGGGAGCAACAACCACACGCAGTTGTGGCATCCTGGTGTGACGGCCACGTGCTTGGTGTGCTGCACGATCACAGCTTAGACACACTCCTCTCTGTCTGGGCCACCTGCTTGAGTGGAGGGCAAGCTGGGGAACAAAGAGAGCTTACGTAAAGCCAAGACTATTTATTCAAAGACATGGATGCCTGGAAGAGCGAAGTGTATTGGGGAAACCCTAACTCATTCTGATGCTGTAGAAAGAGCAAAGTTGGAATGATTAGAGGCCAGGGCCAGATAATGAAGAGCCTTGAATGGGAAGAATTTTGGATTCTCCTGAAGGCAATGGAAAATTATCGTTCAGGATCCATTGGAAGACAAGAAAGGGCATGGTGATGATGGATCAGGTTTGCCTTTCAAAAGGATGGTTCTGGTAGAGGAGGATGAGGGGGATGATGCCACTTGGGTGGGTTTGTTGGAACATCGGCAGAATTTGAAATGTTCCCCCAGATGAGTATTGAGTACATATGCTTATCAAAATGAGAATATTTATATAGAGATTTGCATGAAAAGGGAAGGAACAGAAATACATAACTGGTCTAAATAGGGAAAGGTATTAGTAATCTGATATCATCCAATACTAAACACTAAATAGAATCCCATTCAGTTATTACAAAAGTAATTTCACTTTCTCTTAATTTATGAATAGCATATTTGAAATACGTAGTGGCTAATGATCAAAGTAACCTCCTAATGATGCAATGATGAATTGATGAACAGAAAGAAAATTGGGACGCTGTATTCTTGTTCCCAGGACTAACTATGTGCTATTGAATGTTTGCATTTAACAGTACAAAGCACATCTCATATTTCTAACACAGCGCCA
This sequence comes from Macroglossus sobrinus, assembly GCA_004027375.1. Taxonomy (NCBI): domain Eukaryota; kingdom Metazoa; phylum Chordata; class Mammalia; order Chiroptera; family Pteropodidae; genus Macroglossus; species Macroglossus sobrinus. Next base: position 88,065 of record PVKZ01003387.1, read on the forward strand.
GACTCAGCAAAGACACATACACTGTTCAAAGCATAAATCGAGGCTAAGCCTTAGGTAAAGAAATGGTTAGCTTTGGAACTGGTTGATTACAAAACAACAATTAATAGGTTTCCTTGTTTGTTTGTACTAAACCAGAACATAGGCTGTAATTCATTAGGTTGTGAAAGAGACTTACTAATAAAGAGATGTACTTTTTCCTGAAGGCACTTCCTGTGCTACATGTATCATTTTGACAAATAAAAAGAATTCTTAAAGACAAACTACGCAACCTTAAGAAAAAATGATATGAAAATACATTTCTCAGACAGTGAGATGTCATTATTTTAACAAGATTCTTCAGTCCAAGAAGGAAAAGTAAAATATTGGATTGATCTTTAGAATGAAAATAATGTCTTATAAACTACTCTTAACCTTGCTCACTAACCAGGTATGAGATATTGAGGATAACTGAGTAAATTACCTTAGCTCGTCACTAGGTCATGAAATGGCCATAATAAAATCTATTTGTCTCACATTATTTTCCAATCAAAAAATATAATGTAATAAACAAGATTTCTGTAAAGTATAAAGCACTCAACTTATTAAGATTGCTCGAAACTACTGCAGACAAACACGAAAGCAATTTTAAATAACAGCAATCATTACTTTGAATTAAGAGGAGTCTTATATGTACAAAAGAGTCCTAGCTTTAAAGTTGACAGTTCTCACTATTCACATATAACTGACAAATCTTGTAGATAAATTGGGTATCACACTCACCGTTGGTCTTGTTTTCGATCCATTTATTAATAGTATCCCTGGTTTCTTCTAAAGCATTTGTAAAGTCAACAGGTTCCACTTTGGCATTGTATAAGTTTTCGGCACACTCAACATAGCGCTATAAATATAAATAATATACATCTCTATAAATAATATGCAGTTCTTGTATTTACAAATTACCACTGACTAAACATATAAGAAATATATTCTTAAATTTGTCTTTTTATTCTCACTACCTACTCAAAGTCTCACTCCTGCCTCAAAGATGAGGAAACATGTCTAGAAATAGGAAAATACATCTGGAAGGGAAGCTGGAGAACTTGAAACTGAATTTACATAGCAAGCACACAGTTTAACCTAAACTTATCTGAAATGGACCGAGGGGACTAACTGAGATTATGGATAATACTCACCCCCTTGGTTTTACTACTGCTTTCTCACCATAAATTCTTCAACAGCTTCCTAACTAGTCTACCTTGCTTATGTAATCCCCTTCATACTGACCACCCTTCAAGGCTGCTTATGATAACACCCAAATGCCTGGACCTGACCTACAAGGTTCTGCTGATCTGCCCACTCCCTCCCTCATTGCTAGCCACCTTCCCCTCATCCTCTGCTCTCCAGCCATCCCAACAACTGATAGCTTCTCTTAAGTGCCAGGAGTTCTCGCCCTGGAGACTTGTTAGCAGCATTCCTTCTACCTGGAATGTCCCATGGTTATGGTTATAACTTACTCGTTTTCTAGTTTCAAGCATAGATGCCTCTCCTTGAAAGACATCTTCCCTGGGCCCCTCCTGTGTCCTCTAACAGTTCAATCACTTTCATTCTCTGACCAGCTGTTATCAGGCTGCATCTTACTTACATCTGAGATTTCCTGAGCCCCTCACAAGACAGTAAATTTCGTGAAGTCAGGATTATATACACGCTACTCATTATTATGTTCTCACCACTTGGTACGTTGCCTTGCACATAATAGGTGTTCAGGAGATATTAATTATTTTTAGTAAAAAGAAATCATGGCTATCTATCAATACAGCAGCAATACAAATACACACATATATATTTTGATGGGAAAATTCTTATAATTAGGGAAAATAAGATTCACTACAAATCATATGTATAGTCAGAAGGTATCCTGATAAATTTTATAGGATTTTCAACTTTAATAATGAGGATTGGTTAGTTATCCACTATCTGCTTGCAGAATGAGGTTACTTCTGTAAGTTTTGTGTAATTTCCGTGAATAAGGCTCTTTTTATCTCCTGATTAATCCATCTATTCATCCACCCACCCATTCTGACACTAGTTACAAAGAGTAGTTTTAAGAACCAGTCCCTGTCCAGGGAAGTTCATAAGTGTAAGATGTCAACACTTCCAGGAAATTCTAGAAGAGCTTTGGGCCATCAAGAATTTGTGTGTGTGTGTGTGTGTGTGTGTGTATGTGTGTGTGTGTGTGTGTGTGTGATGCATGTATTTGTTTAGTCCAGCTAGTATGTCTTGCCAATTTTCTTCCAGCACTGTTGTTTATGTCCCTTAAAGGATATATGAAATGTAAATGACAAGGAACAAAACTATTGAGATTGACTGTCCATATATCTATTGGCCATTTAAATATGTTCTTTTGTAAAAATGTCAATTCAAGATTTTCTACTGAGCTCTTTGTGTTTTTCTTATTGTTTTGTAGGAGTTTTTGGTTTTGGATATCAGTGTTTTATTGTTTAAATGTATTGTAATTATGTTCTGCCACTGAGGTTTGCTTTTATACTTTCTTTATGATGCCCTTTAATGAAAATAAATTCTTAGCTCTAATGCCATTTATCCTGTCTACTTTATCCTATATGATTAGTGCTTTATGTGTCTTAAAACAAAGATTAAAAAATCTGTGCTTATCCTAGGTCATACGAATAATCTGTATTTATCTTCTAAACATTTTATTATTTCGCCATTCACATTTATATATATGATCCACCTAGAATTTTTTTTTTGTATATAGATAGATGTCAAGGAACATTTTTCTATATGGATAGCCAGTTAAACCAACACCATTTATTACAAATATCATCCTTGTCTTATTGCTCTGCAGAGTCACGTTTACATAAATCAAGTCTCTACTTGTGAGTCTGTTTCAGAGCTCTCTACTATGTTCCACTGGTCTATTGTCTATCTTTGCAAAAATGCCAGAAAATCTTAATTATTGTAGATTTTAAGTTCCAATAACATAAGTCCTCTGGGTTTTTTTTTTCTTTTCTTTTCTTCAAAATTGTCTTGACTTTTCTTCTTTGACTTTCCATATAAATTTTAAAATCAGCTTGTCAATTTCCCCCAAATCAATTGCTTTGCATTTATAAATAGACATTTTTATAATATTAAGCATTCTAATCCTAAACAAGATGTTTCTTTTGTTTTTAAACTCTTCTTTAATTTCTCTTAGCAACTTTTCGTTTTCGTGAACAACTTTCATTAGATTTATTCCTAAGTATTTGATGATTTAGAATGACACTGTAGATGTTACTATTTTTTATTTTAAATAAGTTTATATGTTAACTTTGCTAAGCTCACTATTAACTCTAATAATTGATTTATAAAATCTTTTAGATTTTGTACATACACAATAGTTATCTATGAACAATAATAATTTTATTTCCTCCTTTCCAATTCAAATACATTTTACATCTTTTTCTTCCTGTCTGTGACCTCCAGTTCAATGTTTGTATTATTTATGACTCCAGTAAAATGTTTACAGAAATGTTACAGAAAACTTCCTTGTCTTTTCCAATGTTAAGGCAAAAACATTTGGTATTTACCAAGAATATTTTATGTAGCAGATTTTCTTTCTGGTATGTAAGAATTTTGTTTTTTGCATCTATTGAATCAATATGAAGTTCTTTCTCCTTTCATTTCTCAGTGTAGTGAATTGTATTCATTGGTTTTTGAATGGTAAGCCAAGATTGAATTCCCTACTCATCTCTGCATCTCCACCGTATCTTTCATGGCTCTTTGCACTTGGTCAGTGCTCAGGAAATGGTTGTCGAATATCAAATGAAAGTGGTACATTGGTGGCACTTTAGTTTTAGCTGCCACAGCAAAACTATGCATAATTTTCATTTCAATGCATATCGAAGATTCAAAATTACAAGTTAAACCATAACGATTTAGAGCCATAGAGACTATTTAATATAATTCTCTTATTTTATCAATAAGGAAACTGAGGTCCAGATATATCAACTGATTATTGATGGACCCTGAGCAATACACTTACAGAGCTGGGGCACAGGCAAACTTGACTCTTAAACCAGATCTCTTTTCATTATAGACAAATGACTTCAAAAAATGAATATGTGATTTGGTCATTATGGAGGCCCCTTGATTACACGTAGTCCTGCAGGGTTTCAGATTGGGAAAGAACGCTCCTCTAATAGTTCTTGTGTTCTTATTGGCCGTGGTCGTCTCTTCTTCCCACCAGAAGTCGGGCACTGCCCTCCGCATGCAGTGGCCTGGGTGATCCTCTTCTCTGTGGTCTACATCTTGGCTGTCGCCTGGTTAAGTTGTTGAATTAAAGATTTTTAATCACGTGTGTTACTATAAGAAAAGAGGGTTGATAGTTCTCCATCTTGTGACCAAGAAACAAGTTTTCTCTTTTCCTTTTTTTTTAAATTAAAGAATAAATTGCTTTCACTAATCAGAGCTCCATTATGGTATCATGATGCTTAGACTATGCTACTCATTTCTCGCTTTTGAAAATATCTAACGGTCATCAGGGTGTAGTGGAAAGAGCACTAGTTACATTTGAAACACCTGGATGAAGTCTGACATTTGCATTCTACATGCTAACCTTCAGTTTCCTACACATTTAATGAAGATGAACTGCACAGCTTTTGTAAGAATCAACTGCTTTATAAACTTCACTGCCAGCATCATCACCTTCTTCAAGTCACCAGACTCTCAGTGTCTCCACTTTCCATGTCCTTGATCAGATCTCGCCTTTACTGTGTTTCTGGGTACCCTACTCCATGCAAACACAGAGTGCCAGAATACGGAGCTCTGCTATGAATAGTCGCGTGATGGCAGACACACCTACTTCCAATTTAAGAGAGTGAACAGTCACTCAGGGACACCGCAGTATGCGTGGGAATAGGGACACAAAATGTGAAGTTGAACATACGGGGGAAAGGCCCCCTGTAATGCTTGCGTAGGGTCCTTTGGGGGAAGATTTATAAACAAAGTGGCCTAATGCTTCATAAATGTCAGGATGCCAAAGGATTTGGGAGTGGTACTGAAAAGGAGCAAAGAATTTGAGTGGGTGACAGACAGAGGACACAATAATGGTTGGGCGGAACACAAGGAGCTGGAAAGATGCGAGTGAATATGAGCCCAGGCTTAGCACTAACTAGCTTCTGGTTGTCATGGCGATGTGTGGGTTGAGCATCGCAGCATACAGAGTGCATCCTGGGTCTCACTGGTCTTTGAGTAAGCAGAATGCTATGATGAATGAATTTGTTATACAAACACCATAGAGTAACCATAAAATTTAGTCTGCTGACCCCAAGAGAACCCATTCCCCACCTCTGTGTCAAGTCTGAGTTGGTCCTTTGCCAGTGGTGGCCTTATCCGGATGTGCCTCTTACCAGGAACTCTTTTAGAAACAACCTTACTGAAAGGATAAGTAAGTTAATGTTGGAAGGAGAGAATAAAGGGCAGAGCTGAGGAAAAAAAAAAAAAAGAGATGAACTCAGCACTGGAGAGTCCCAAAATTATCCCAACACACACAGAGTTCACAGGAAAAAGAGACAGACTTTGTCCTCTGCTGCCCATGGACAATCCTAATGGGCTGTCTGCTCCTCCCACCCCAATTACAGCTCCACATCACTGCCAGGGGACATATTCTCTTCTGCTTGGAGCCTGTTTGTCTAGTGACCCTGAATACGTGAATCACTCAGGTGAAATAAAGTCTCACTTTGAAAACGGGTGATGCTACTTTGAAGACACCTGGGGAGACAATGAGTAGCAACAAGAAAAGTGGTCACCTTGTATGGCTCAGTAGAAAGATGCAAGGCTTTGTTCAGATGCTGGATGGAACAAGACTGAGGTCGGAATAGCAATAACCTTCTAAGACAGAAGGCAGAACTTACCCGATGAATGTCAAACCCCTTTTCCACGAAAAGACCGTTGGCGATGCTGAGATCGTAGTCCTTGTGGAATGTGTTTATGTTGGAGAGAACTCTTTTCAGTTGAGATTGGAGTCCCTGCTGTTGTTAAAAAGATTTATAAAAGTTTATCCTTGGACTGCAAAGATAGGCACACTCTTACACACACAGAAAACAAAACATATATAAAAGAATTGAAAAATAATAACACTGTAAAAGCAGCAAGCAAGGCCACATACATCAATAAATTTTTACTCTTTTTCATAATAATGTCCATGATCAAAATTAGTTAAAAGATTTACTAAAATAAATAATTGAAGGCGTATAGTCGATATTACTGTAATGGTTTGCGTAGCGGCAAATGGATGCTAAAGTAAGTGAGGGATCACTTTATGGATTGTATAAATGTCTAACTTTTAAAATTTAAAATAAAATTTTCAAAAAAAAAGAAAAATCTAAAACAATAAATAAATAAAAATATCTTTCTAAATACATTATTTTTAAAAATTAACCTTAGAACAAAATTATTAACAGAAGATAATAAGTTTGCCTCATATGTGTACTAAATAATTTATTTTACAACTGTTAAGTTGGCTATGAATATCAAAGGCAAAGCAAAACATTTAATTTCACACTATCTTGCCAAAATCCGGCCAACACGCAAGTAAAATATTGATAAATTGATCATTAACAAGTAAATTATCAAAAGTTGTATTTGAGGTATCCACAGTGTGAAGGTCTCATGAGACATGTTCCTTCGCCTTAAAAGGATAGACAGCAGCATTAAATATGTCAGCGAGACAGTCTTTTTGTAAATTTAGTCTCACGGTCTATTTTTCTACAAGAATGTGTTTTTACCTGAGTATTAGAGGAGTTTCCAGGTCCTGAGACAGCGTTGATGTGAAGCACCTGCACATGGGGACAAGGACAGCAGTTAGCTCACCACGCTGAACGAGAAGGGGCCTGAGGAGGTGAAGCAAGGGTCGGAGACTTCAGTGCTTTTGTGTGTGTGCATGTGTGTGTGTGTGCATGTGTGTACATGTTCATGTGTGTGTGCATGTGTGTGTTTGCATGTGTACATGTGTGTGTGTGTGCGCGCACACGCGTGCACATAGGGCAGGAAAGAAACATGCAGCTGCCCTACTGACTTGGTTAAAACAGACTACTCCTTGGGAACAGAATCGCAAACAGGAAGAGTTAATAAATCGATCAGTGGCTGCAAATGAAATGTGCTTATTTTAGTTTGCTCCTTCTCAGGGGTGATTTAATAATTTCTCACTGATTAAACCTGGGACGCAGATTAGGGCTGACTACATGGGCGCCGAGCCATGAAGGGGAGAAGAGTTTATTGACTCTCTAGGAAATCCAAAGTATGATGCTACATTGGGACTTGAGAGATATAATTTATGATGCTGCAATTATTTGAAATTAAGCAGTTTTAGGTTTTTCTTTTCCAGCATGGGTCTCACAACCTCATTATTCTAGTAATTGTTACTATGCAGGCTTTGCAATAAGCTCTTATTCTATACTCAGATTAACACAGAAGTAGGGAAGGTTATCCTGATTTTGTGCACGGGTTCCCATGCCATCTCTGTGCTCGTAATGGCAGATCTGCAATTCAAAATCAACTCTTGATTTTCCTTTGCACTCTATCTGGTCTAGAACACCTTATTGTTGGTAAGCAAAGATATTTAAGAGTCATATGGAAGGATTTTTTAAAAAGGAAAAGTTTAAAGGGATTTGGACTGGCCCAACGGTGACCATTTGAACATTAAAAAAAAAAAAAAAGCTGTTGGTTTATGGTTATGCTTAAAAGGAACATAAAGATGGATGCTATAAATTTTAACCGAATCGATTAGGAGTGGATTTACCTAAAATATACATGTGTGACCAACAGTGAGTGCCCAGTGTCAGGTATTGCAATGAGATACTAACTGGGACAGGGCAGGCAGAACTGAAAATGTATTTCCAAGAAGGTATTTTGCAGAGGACAAAAATTTGTACAAATAAATTATGTGAATGTTTTTGTATCTGTAGTTGCCATTTCTCTTGCGTATTTCTTATAGTTGGTTAAAACAGCAAAAGTTATCAACCCCTGAAAGGCACTGATGGGGCAGTGACCATGACAGAAGAGACCCCAGCAGACTGGCAGCTGTTTGGATTCACTGTGCCCCTTGTCCCCTGAGCGGCTGAGCCTCGCTCCTCCAGCTCCTGAGGGGCAAGGAGACACCAGCAGATGAATAAGGGAACAACCAGAGAATGTCCCTGACCTGAAATTGCACAATAAAAAACAACTGTGTCTTCTGTTGTGTTAAAGACCCACTTTCTGTCACAGGTGCAGAACCTAAACACCATTATCTAACATACTGAATAGGAACAAACTTTAAGCTATTTTTTTTTTTATTGGATACCATCAAATCAACCCCCTAGGTTTGCAGGTAAGAACACTGAGGCCTGCAAAGATAAATTCATTTCCCCTAGGCTATAATTCAGATTTAATCTTCCAACTCCCAGAGCAGCGTTCTATTTTTATGATGCCAAGTGGCCTCATTGGGTTCTAAAATATTATGTATTTTTATTAATGAATGGATATATTCTTATTAGTTGCTAGACCTTTTTCAAAGCCTTTATATATTTATTTCTCAAAATACTAACTTCAAAATAACTGAGGCTTTGCAATAATGTTCTTTGGGTGTCATTTCCTTTTGGTAGTTTTCGGGCAAATGGTTCTCAGCTGGGGCTTGATTCTGACGTTGGGGGATACGTGGCAGAGGCTGAAGACATGCTTGATTGTCACGACTGTGGAGAGGTGTGCTGATGGCACCTCATGGGAAGAGCCCAGGGATGCTGCCAAACCTCCATACAATGCACAGAACAGCCCTTCTAAACGAAGAATTATCTGGCCCAAAATGTCAGTAGGACTGTGGTTAAGAAACCCTGCTTTAGAAGATCACCCTGAGTTTGAATTGCAGCTCTACATTACCAGCACAGAAATGGCAATCCATGCATCAAATCAAGATAATCTTACCTACTTCTGTGTTCTTGTACCTAATAAGATATCTATAGAGCTTATCCCAAAGCCTGACACATGAAGTATCCTTAGACTCTGTGGTTACTCCCCAGCTACAAATATTCAGAGAGAGAAAGCTAGAGAGGGAAAAGAATTATTCCAGCTTAAATTATCTACATAAATAATCTTCGAAAAGTACTGAGGTGTCAAAGGTTACAACAGGACAAGCTTCCTCTTATAGTCATTCATGATCTAGCATGAGAGAGAAATTGGTGGGCAGAAAGGGACAGCAGTGGCCTCTAGGTCCCATCTGGACTCACTGTCTTTCTTGCTACTGAGTTTTAAGGACACATTCCATGAGAAAGGAAAGAAAGTGGGACCATTTCACTTTGCTGTGTGGCTCAGGGCACTCTACGAGAGTGTGTTAGCACTTTCTGAAGGTGGTGGTGACAGTGGTGGTGGAGACAGTGAACTATTATGTCCTTTGTGCCCAGGTCACTACTGTTTAAACTGGGACTTCATTGGTATCTCCTTGGAGCTCTTCTTTCTCCTTCGCATCTACTGAGGCAGGGGTTCTCAAACTGTGGGTGCACCTAAAGCGTTTAATAAAACACAGTTCACTGGGCTCTGTCCCCAAGGCGTGTGATTCAGTAGGTTAGTTGGGAGCCCAAGCCTTTGTGTATTTCTAGCAAGTTCTCCTTCAGGTAATGCTGACGTAGCTGGTATGGGAAACACACTTCCAGAACCACAGCACTGGAAAGGAGCCAAAGCTGCAGGTCTGGAACATTCTCTGCTGTGTTCCAGCCAAGAAACAAATGCCATGAGCGCCAGGCCCTCTTCACACCCAGAGCAGGGCTCACTGAGACGTCTTCATTTACATGTGACTACTGCAGTAAAATATCCTCTCAGGAACAACAATTTGCCCTAAGGACTCATCGCAGAGCCCATAACCAGGACTGACCTTATCAATCTGAGAAGCACCGTCCCCTCGCGCTCCCAAGCGGATCATGGCCAGGGCAGTGAAGATGCTCAGAGAGGAGAAGAAGACATTGCCATCTGTGTGATTGGCATCCAAGTCTCGGAACAGGTTGAAGCAAAATTCTGCATTTTCTGTGGCAAGGGAGGCCATTGCGAAGTGGAGTGCAGCCTAGAGAACAAGGAGGAAATTAATAGGTTGGTTTTTCTATTCTTTTACTTTTTCAATTCAAAGCTTCATGTCTTCAACCTTGGATGTAACCATCAACTAACTCAGAACAAAAAGAAAAAGTTCCTTTGGTTGTGCATTCTTGTTACCAACACTCTAAAACTATCTCCTCAGGAAACCAGATGATGATATATATATATATATATTTTTTTTTCTTTTTGGAAGAACAAACTATTTTATTCTCACAGTTAAATGAGCAGAAACAGCAAAACTTCCCCAAGAGTTCTGAGCATTTGTAAAGGGCTTTAAACACACACACACACACACACACACACACACACGCACATGCACACACATGAACACACACACAAAGGGAAGATGCTTTCCCTCTTACATTTGCCATAAACGGAATTATGCATTGAAGCAATTTATTCCATTCTTCTCCAGAGAAGCAAGGTACTTCAGCAAACACAGCTCCCCAAGATTTGGATTCTCATCAAGTTCTCCCAGTCAGTGTTATTGCTTTTGATATTGACAGTAGACAAAATGAAAAAATAGAGCTTCCTCTCTATCTTTTTCTCATTCTCTGTCTTTTCTCTTTTTTCTTACCTCATCTCCTTATCACCTCTTCTCCTTCATTTTATCTCCTCTCCTTTCCACACATATCATTAGGAAATTTGTTTTGGCATAGTGAGATGGTATGATTTAGGGTAAAATGGCCAAGAAAAAGCATAAATACTATTTCTCCCATGAACTTCACCCACAATAATCTCTTCTTTGGCACCAACTATTTCATGCATTTGGAACTTGAACACACACACACACTAACAAAAACAGAGCAATTAGAAAGAGGCAACTTATGATACTAAGCTAGAAGAGATGATCTAATTCTACTTCTTACTAACTACATGACTTTGGGCCACTCATGTATCTGCTCTGAGCTTTAGTTACTTTACCTGTAAAATAAAGGTCTTAACCATCTCACTCATGAGATGTTGTTAATGTGAAATTGTTTTGTAAACTATAAAGGTCTAAACAAGTGAAAGAGAGTATTATTATTGTCCCCTTCTTCCCTCTGGTCTTTCCTCTCTTCTAAGTAGGCCGATCAGAAAAATCAAAACAGTAAGTATGACTTTTTAAAAAATGATATTAAGAAAAGCGATCTGGAATACTGTAACAAGAAAAAATGTCCCCTTTTCCTTTACTCTGGGAATTGAAGGTCTTAAAGGTAAGAATAGAAATTTAAAGGGACCAGTCAAGATGGCCTAGAGGGTAGAGGTTGTGTACACCTCCTCTCGTGACCACACCAAAACTATTATGAAATGACAGAGCAACCAGCACGTGAAGTCACCTGAGGTCTGGCTGAGCAGAAAAACTTCCCCTACAACTAGAGACAAAAATAAGAAGTCACCTCAAATCGGTGAAGGAGCAGAGAAGTGAAACCACCTGGTTGGCCCAGTCTCAAAACCACATGTGGTGGGCAAGAATCAGGAGACTTATCTTGGATGCAGAGCCTCATCCCCTACCTGAGGAACAAGGGGTCCCAACCCCACGCTGGGCTCACCAGCCCAGATTTCCAGAGCTGAGAAAAGAAGTCCCCACAACTGATAGCTGTGAGCACCCATGGAGGTTGCAGCTGAGGGAGACAGAGAGCTCAGGGAAGCAGAGACCTTCCTTTTTAAAGGGCCCATGCTTGAACTTACTTGCTGACAGAGTCACTCACGCTGAGCTCCAGCTCTGCGGCAGCTGCTCAAGGAGAGCCAAGGACACACAGGGAGATACTGAGTCATCAAGCTTGAGGGCTGGAGGGGCAGCTTTCATATATATATATTATTACACTGAAATTCTTTGGTGCAATGTTTATGTATTTCTGCCTATGTTCTCATATTTACACCCAGGACTTATTCCCACTTCTTCCTGATGTGACATTTTTTATCTTCAGTGGTCCTTGATAGTTCCATTTTCAAGTCCTAAGCAGACACATTCATGGGGCATATTCTCAAATTGTCCCACATTTCTAAGCTAAAATAGAGCAAACATGCTCTTGACAGTAAAATAAACATCACATTAGACAGGCTATCATCCTTGTTTTCACAATCATCGGTAATTTTTAAATGATAACATGTGAAGATTTAACACATCATTTTCTTAACTCCTTTGTAGCCTCTATACACATTCTTAGGTGATCGTGCATCCTAACCTTTTTAGGACCATCTTAATTTCAAATATTATGCATCCCTAGTCCTATAAGCATATTTATTCTTTTCAGACTATTTTATGATTATTTTTTAGAATGGACATGTGATTACATTAGTATCACGAACATGCATACTACTTTCTAACACAAAGGTGCATCTCTTACTAGAGAACCTAAGGTATAATAGCAAACTTAGAACCAAGGATGAAAATGAGATTATCTTTAAATTCTTGATAATGTCTTTGAAACATAGAGGGTTGCTCCCACCGCAGAATCTTTTAGGAATCATTTTGGTATTTCTTTGTAGCCTTTCTCCAGGATACTCAAACCGATCCCAATACCACAGTCAGGGTTGTCCCAGACCAAACAAATTAACACAGATACTCCAGATCATTCCCCTTGAATAGTCTATGATATGACCTCCAATGATGTGACAGGTTCCAAGAATCGTGGACCCTGTTGCTAACAGTTATGTGGCCTGGGTCAAGTCTTTAACATCTCCGAGCTTTTAAGTTTCATCTTATTCAGTGAGATGACCAATTTAAAGGACAGAAGAACATGAGTCATTCCACTTTTACCGCTGTAGGAGAGCTACACCACAGCATCAGGGCATTTGGGGCCAGAGATCAGGGCGTGGGGTGGAAAAGGAAGATGGTCAAGAGGAGGGAGAGATATGTGATTTGAAACCAGAATATTCTAAAATTGTCATTGTGCTGCCTTCATTGAGGTCGCAAAAATTTAATGGCTTTCAAAATTAAAAGTGATATTAAAACAATTTTTCAATTTCTATTTTATCAAATGAGAGCTTTAGCTTTTTTAAAAAAAGAAATTGAGAAACAACTCTATAGAATGCCTGACCCATTACAGATGGTCAATGAATTAAAGCTAGTACATTGATTATTCTCTAGAAAATGGTAGTAATCTGTTCTGTCCTGAAAGGTAACAAATGAGACATTTCCAAAGCAAAATATGAGAAACCAATATTCCACACTTGGGAATTACAAGTGATGAGACCGTCACTGAAGACAAAGCCATAAACGAGGCTGTAGGTTCAATTCTGCTACTTTCAATTCCCTATAAGTGTCACACCTCAGTTATGCCTCCAGTGAGAAAATCTTTCATTGTCCAAACACCCTTTACGCCAAGAAAGAATGCCTGTGTTCTTTTAATAGCTACCCAGAAAAAAATTTAGTTGATTTCCTGTAGAATCCAGTGAGTGATATGAGCAGTGGTGAGGTCCCCAAACTTTAATATTTTACAACTAAAAAATAAATATTGCTTCTAAAATATAAAAACATAAGACTGAAATTAGTGAGGATACAAGTAAATATATGAAATTGAAGCATGAGATGATTTTTATGATAAGTTTAGTAAACATAAAAAGTCCCTTAATTCTAGGGAGAAATCATGTACTAGATTCTCTTGAAACAGTTCTCTAAACTTTATAGTGATTGCTGAAAATCATAGTAAATAAAATTCTCACTCTTAAGAAAGTAACTTTAAATGCAAAATCATAATAATCCTTTCCAACTATTTACGGAAAAAATTATATACGATGAAGGATTGTGGGTATATTTTAATATATTTGATATAATGTGGACTAGAATCTTTCAAATAAGAGGCAAAAGATTTTACTTTGTTTACTTTATTATTTTTCGGGGGGAGGGGACCTGAAAGATTTTTAAATGACCTTGTTTTGGAACCTGCCTTGTTGGTCCAATGTGGTCTGGAAGCTACTCAGTAATATCATAACCCAAAGCACAAGAACATGCTTTTCGATACATTTTTCTTTCAGGCTCCAATTTATCTTGTTGCTTTACAAATCCGTTTTACTATTTCACTCCCTGGAGTGAAAAAATTTTTTCAAAGTCATTTTTAAATCACGTTCTAAGTGAGAATCACAAATTTTCATTGTCTAATCTTTTAATCAACCTGGTGACTTTCCACAAAATTATAATCGTTTTAAGAGAAGAGAAGCTACAATGGATTTTGTGTATGCAAGAGAAGAGAAGCTACAACGGATTTTTGTTATTTAGGTAAGTTTTATGGCAGAGAAACCAGAAAAATAATCATTACAGAGAAACATGAACGGAGATGTTACTAGACCATTATGAATTCTCAGGTGATGGCTTTTAAAATGATAAATGGCATGAGATAATGTATTTTTATGCATTCATGTACAAACATGCACTTAGAAAATAAATACCAAAAGGTATGTTCACCTCACACATGATTGATTTTATAATCTTTATGCAGGTGTACTGTAGATTCCAGAAAAGAAAGCAAAATTCTTTTCTTCTCATCTGATAGGAAGTCTGAATCCCACTAGCAAATAGATAACTACATTCAAAGCTGACTTAATTGTTTTACACCCAGGTTTTCATCAGGTGACAAATAAATAAATATTAACTTGGTGCCAAAACCAAGATATTTTTTCTTCTTCCTATAATTACTTTTCACAGCAACACTTTAAAAAATAAACAAAACACCAATAAAAATAAACAAAATTCAAACAAGCCATCAATACATACCTGATGATTTGGGTACTAACTAAATAACTAAAGAAAAGTGAAAAGGAAAATAAATTACTTTAAGCTAGAGAAAAGACATCAGTATGATATGACCTTGTATGTCATAGCAATGAAGGAAAATGATTTTCATTTCTTAAGAACTTGGCTTTAGATTCGTTTTTCATTTCACTAAAAAATGTCCCTTATATAAATAATTTAACTTAATAGAAAGATATGTAATCAATTTATAATTTTCAAGTTAACACAGCTCATGGAGGTTTTTAAATCTCAAACATCAGACCTGAGGATCTAAAAGTCCACAGAAGCCTGAAACCTATTTGCTAACTTATGGTATATTTTAATCTAAGAAATATTTTACCCCTTCCTTCCAGTTGTCAACCTACTATTTGTGTCAAAACAAAAGAATAATTATGCTCTCACTAGAGCATATTTTTAAGTTTAATATAAAGAAAAAATAATTTTTAAATAAAGCATAAGGAAAACCAGAGACAAAACACATTCAATAAAACATAAATGTACAATGGCATTATTTCATGGGCCCAAGGTTATTTTACTTAATTGATAAATTACGTGCCTTAAATGTTTGGTCAAAATATTTAGTCTATATAAGAAAAAATAATCGCATTTCATGGTACATTACTGAATGGGAAAAATTAAAAAAAAAAAAAAAAAACCTCCTATAGCTACCAAACCAAAATACACATATTGGAGGAAAACATGAAAAATTTCTATTGAACATGTTCAATTCTTATCCTTACCATATAAGTTAAATGTAATGCTACAGTTACTTCCCTACAGAAGCATTTTTAAATCTTTCCATTATTATTAAAAACATCATCTCAAATTTTGATAAATCCCTCATCAGACGACACTTCATTGTGCAATTAACAGAATTCAATACTAATCTCAAAAATTAGTATATTTCAACTCATAATGCCTTAAATAAGAACCCTGGAAATGTAGAATCTAGATTTTCACAGACCGTCCCAAATACTATTTTTCTGTCCCAAGATGGAACATGAAGTTTTGAACTGGGCTCGGGTCCTCTATCCAGGATGATGCCTGCCATCCTCCCTGTGACACCACATAAAGTCAGCCACAGACGAGCCGTAAGACAGAGAAGCTGAGAACAGGACCAGCAACGATTTTGATGTTGGATGAGTTTAGACTCTCAGATACAGAGAAGCAGCCATGATTCATTCATTTCTCTCTTTCTCTCTCATTCAAAGTGTCTGAGCAGACCTTAAGTTGTGGGCTTCAGAAATATTTACCTTACTCTCTTCATAGAGGAAGTTAGCAGCCGGTTGGGTGAGTCTGGGAGAGTTCCTTGCATTACTCTGAAATATAAAGCCTCTGACTCAGACACTCCCTACTCCCTTGTGATGGCCATCGTAGTTTTAAATAATGTCATTAAGGTGGAATTCTGTTCAGGCCTTTTATAGAGCAAAGTCAAAGTGGCTATGGGTAGAATATTAGCTACAGATCCAAATCAAAGTAGTCCAAATAGATTATTTCTTTGATGAATCGAATTCCAGCACAACATTGTATTTAATTTGATGTTCACATCACATCACATACTATATGAAAATATACTATATTTTCATATAGTATATGTAGTTATTCATACACCAAGATATAACCAGTATTTTTATACATGGAAAGGTATGCTTTTCAAATTCAGTCATTGATTTTTGTTATGGCTATTCTTTTAATTCCTCCTCCTCCTCCTCCTCCTCCTCCTCCTCCTCCTCCTCCGACTCTGGTATCTAACAAGGAGTATGGCAGAGTCTCACCTTCAAGGTTTCATATTTTAGTGTGTAAATTGAACTATCCTAGGGGAGCATCAGGACAGCCCCAGGGGAGTGAGGAGGGGGTGAGGAGAACAGAGTCGGGGAGAAAGCACTGCTCTGCCTGAGGAGTTGGGGGTCAATGGATTCGAGGGAGGTAAGTGAGCTGGAAGAAGGTTTTACTTTACGTTGTGTTTCTTCTTTCTTTTTCTTTCCTTTTTTAACATTACAATTATCACAAGCTTTTTTCTTTTCTAATTTTTATTTTTCAAGTAGAGTTGACATTCAATATTATTTAATATTAGTATATAGTGTTTCTGACTTTACTTTATACATTATTCCTACAAGCAGTTCTCATCCTGCCTTCATATTAATTGTATGTTTAATCCTAAAGTGGAATGTCCTGGCCATTGAAAGTTCTCTAAGGTGAATAGCCTATTGGAGGGACAGACGCATCCTTCCATCAGAAGAATACCTTAGTGAAAACTAAATAAGCAGTGAAAATGAGAAAAATATATAATTATTAACTCCAGAGGAAACAAAGTTTATACAATGAAACGTATATCATACTTCACTTTTCAGTTCAGCTGTGGATAATATTCTCTTAGTTGTAAGGATTTAAATCTTATGTATTGAGCGAAACAGAGCTTATGATATGTCTCTGTAGGGGTGTTAGGAGGAGATTGTAGGGGGTGGGTTGAGACAGAGAATCCTCAGCCTTCCAGGAGAGGAAGTCGATAGATACTCTAAAAGTTAAAAACAAACAAACAAACAAACAAACAAAAAAACGGCATTGGCATGTTATTTAGCTGCCTTGCAGAAAGATCCAAGAAGCAGCATTAAACATTAAAAGCAATTGAGATTGAAGACAAGTATACACCCGTGAAACCATCACCATAAATCAATCATATCTCAATAAAGTGGTTTACAAAAAAAAAACAATAGGGAGTTGCTGCTTCTGTCAGGTGGGAGGCAGAGGGGGAGGAAGAAGGGACGGGAGGGGAAGGAGGAGATGAGGAGATGCCGCTCTCCATGATAAGCTTTTCAGTCTCAGTTTGACTCCTCACTCCTTAGATCATATGTAACCTGAAAGTAGGTGAAGGATAAAATACTAACTAGATCGAGGTTAAATCCCATCTTGGCAGCTCTACCAGCTGTGACCTTGAGCAAGTAACTTAATTTCTCTGAGCCCCCATTTCTCATCCACGCAACGAGAATTCAGATTCATTAAGGTGTATTTTCATTTAACATATATGTATGTATATATTTCATGTATGTATATGTGTAAGTATATAATCACCTGCATGATGTTGGATGCAGAATAGGCCCTCAATGAGTTCAATCCCCCACCCACCCTCTGTGCCCACTTTGCCCCTGTCATATTGTGTTGTGTGCTATTATCAGACAACACAAGAAGCTGGATCCCTTCTGCCATTTGCAAGGAGCATTTTACCTCCCAGAATCTGGGTTTTACTGCTCGCTACTCTCCCTTGAGAGTGACAGTTCCATCTCTCTGAGGCCAATAACGTGATGGCTTCGCCAGAAAGATTGCCGCCACGGGAGGAGTGGGAAGAGCTTTTGGGAGGAATGGGCAGATGAGAGCGAAAGCGCAGCGTCAACAACAGGGAGAGGAGATGACTGACAGCGCGGAAGCCGCCGCGTGCAGGGAAGGACCAGGTGACTAACGTGACCCAGTTTGCCTGGGACTCTCCTGGTTTTGGCACAGAAAATTCCACATTCTGGAAAACCCCTCCTGGAGAAATGCCCAGGGGGACACGTCCCCTCCCTTCAGGCAGAGTTCCCTGGCACCACAGGGGCCTCCATCGACCAGGAGTCCTCCATTCCGGCTCTGAACCAGCACCCCGTCATTTAATTCCCACCCTTTAAGACACCCCAAATATGCCCCCATCTGCTCACTGATACCCGATTTCAGCACAGAAGCAAGTCGGAAGCAAGTGTTCAGAACCAAATAAGTCAGGAACCAAGGAATTCACAATGAGACTTCCTTTATAAAAAGACCAGGCCAAGCAAAAGTGCATTTTTCAGGATGCTTGCACAGGTGGGCAGGCTATGCTAAGGAAGTGATCACCTGTACTTACCTCCAACAGAAATGGGAAGAATTTGTTGATAAAAAGATGGGGGAGGGAGGCGTCAGAGGTCCTGGCAATGTTCTATTTGTTAAGCTGCAGGCGTAGATGAAATTAATTTTGATGTATCCAAGTTATAGTTCATAATTTTTTAAAAAGTCAATCAAACAATATAAAGAAATAAGATGTCTCCGTGATAGGATCACAACATATTATAAATAATTAATTGATCTACGCCTGAGAGCAGGTTTTGATGGAGGATGGGCTGGGACCCTGAGCCAAGGGTCAACAGAGTGACAGTGAGGTAAAGAATAAAATGCCGAAAACCCAGGGGGACAGTGGGGAATCACAGAATTCCCTCCAGCAGCCCCCAAACCTGACTGACCACTATCTAATGATGGAGCCAGCCTTTCGAAACCAATTTTTTTTCCCTAAAGACCTTAGAGTTAGACTTCAAATTCTCTCTGTAGGAACAGTCTACACCCTGTCCATGCATCTGATCATTGTCGTATATACTTAGCTTCTGGGATGGTTTTCCCGTGACTCAGAGTAAGTGCTGTCCCCAAAGAAGCTTATAAGCACTAGCCTTTGCCCCAGATTTCGAAATAGTATCTGACTAAGGCGGTCATTACGAGGTCCATTCGGTTTGTGTATGAGTCAGATCTGAAGCGGAGATGTGCTCATCTCTGTACTTGACAACGTCGGTGGGTTGAACGCAGCCAGACAAACAGCCATCAGGATCTGCAGCATTTACCGGCCTGTCTCAGAGCATACCCTCTGTTTCTGAGAGGGAGCACCACCAGACTAAAGCAAGACCGCCGTGTCTCTGAGCTGAGCGTAGAATGTTATTGTCATTTGTCATTGAGCTCTTGTCTAATTTCTTTCAACCCTATCCTATGTCAATGTGCTTGGCATAGGGACCTAAAGTAGAATTTAATACAATATTTCCATCATTCCTCAAACTTGGGTATTCATCTGGACCCCTCACCACTTTGGCTGGTCTCTCTTTATGCAGTTCTCCACTCTTCCCCCAAACCCTCTTCTTCCCAGCTTTCTCCAACTTGGAATTTTCCAGAGACATATCTATTGGGTTAGTAATCTCACCTGACTTCTCCAGACACTTACCTGCACCAAGCAGCTCCAGATAGGAGCTGAAACTTGAGGTGTCAATTCATTCTTGTTACCCTGCCAGCCTCTCCTCCACCCTTCTGATCTGGCAATGGAAGGCAAGCCATATCTGCAACACCCAGACCCTCCCTGTTATAGCACGAGCTAGAGTTGACTGCAGCGAGTTTGGCCCTTGAAAAAATGGCCCAGTGTAGGCAAAAGTAAGTGAGGACCAGTTGGTTGCTGACACCTTTGCCATTAGCACATGCCACATAGGGGCTCTAGTGTCACACCGTTGAGCTGTAAGTTGTGCCCACCTGCATCTGCTGTACACAGAAGGAAGAGCAAGCCCGGTTCTTCCGGCCAAATGTTGCCAAGATGACTGGATCCTCTATCGTGAAAAGCTATTAGAGTCTGAAGGTATAATCATCTTACAGTTGCTTGTCAATTTTGTCTAACTTTGGCTTTTTTCCAAGAAGAAGGAATCCTGCTAGCTTATCCAAAATCAAGTAGAGCAATTATTGCTCCCTTTCATGATGGTTAATGAGTAATATAATAATAGAGGAAAATTAAGTCATAAATAATCCCTGAAAACTAATCTTGATTTAGCAGCTGCAGTAAATTTTCTGACGGAGAGGGCGGTTGTTAATATGGAAACTATAAGCTGACAAATGGATTTTCTGTTCTCTGCATTCTGACTGCGGTGATCATTGACTAGAGCGCGCTAGAATATTTTTAATCCTACATCCTTTCTATTATCTACCTATCCTCAGGATAAAAGACCTTTAAGTGGCGAAATGGCGGGTGGGTAAAAGGCAAGGGACCTGAGCGACACACAAACTGGGTAATCCTCCTGGAATTACCAGAGCCAACCATAATGACAGCTCTTCTCACCATTATTTTCTCCTTCACGTGATTCAGACAACCCTCCCACTACTGTGTTTACAATAATTTATTCGCAACTAACCAATCCCAAAGTGACATAAATCTGAGAAGAAAACTCAGCCATGGGAACGAGCGTGCCATAGTCTTCTGCCTTGTCATAAGATGATTACTATAACCCAAATTTCCATAGGCCTTATCAGCTAATGAGAACAGATAAGGTCACATGAATTGTAGTAACCTAAATTTGACTCTCTCTTGTCCTCACTTACTTACTAGAACAGAAGCTTGCTGTGATGTTTGAGGGTTCCCAAAGAAACAATTTTTCTCATCACCTACAACCATCACATGGGCCTTTCATGTTTCTCCTTCGTTCTGGTACCCTCATCAGTGTCCTCAGTTTCCAGGACTTTTGAGGATTCCTCACCTTTGTCACTGCTGCTGGTGCTCACTGAGAGAGCACCAGTGTCCCCACCAAAACTATTATTTCCTTGTGCCCTCACAAATCAAGCAGAAGGTCAGCACCTTCATTTGGTCCCATGAAAAAGTAGGCAGGAGGACCCATCCCCACTCTTATATGTTATTGCCAGGACCTAGCAGGGATGCTTTCTGCATATGCATCTTCTAGAGTTCATCTACACAGTTTTTCGGCTGATGCTTGTCCTTGGGACCAGGAGAATAACAGACTTCTCTGTGTTTCTTCATTCTCCCATGGTTCTCAAAGATACCCATTCATAAACATCCTTCGTGTAGGTTCCTGGCCTCTATTAAATGAACAATTATAAATATGCACTTTGGGGAACTACCAAACCATCATATGACCCATTTTCTCTATTATAACCACTGAATTTTCCACCTTTAACAGTTTATATGAAGGCTTTATCTGAAGTATATTCTGCTTTATTATCCTCAAATAAACTGCTAGACATAAGATAAAGT
The DNA here is from genome assembly GCA_004027375.1 of Macroglossus sobrinus. Taxonomy (NCBI): domain Eukaryota; kingdom Metazoa; phylum Chordata; class Mammalia; order Chiroptera; family Pteropodidae; genus Macroglossus; species Macroglossus sobrinus. Next base: position 109,652 of record PVKZ01003387.1, read on the forward strand.
GAATAAAAATTTCTGCCTTTCCCAAAAGGAAATTGGGATATTAAACAAAATGGTCTCTCTAGACCCGGAGTGATTCTCTGCTTTAAAATGTGGACATCCTATCTACCTAAGGAGTGATTTCATAAATAATTATGGGAAACCCCGGTGTGTAGTGGGGCAAGACTTGCTTTGCCAGTCATCCTCATGTTAACTCTAGAGGAAAAGGGATTTTTTTTTGCATTCCTTGGATATCATGACTGCCAGTCTCAGAAAGCTTATATTTGTGATAGTTCTCCAACTATCTAAATGGCTTCTTTTCATTTTTTGAAGATTAAAACATATTTAAGCGAATTGAACACGTGAGTGCTCTCTACTGAAAGGCTGTATGTTAGAAGGCTTTATGTTAAATGCTAGAAGACTCTTCAGGTCGGAAACCAAGACTTCTTCCTCTTCCTTCCCCCATGTGTTTGATAGCATCTGATCCTCAGCCTTAATAAATGTTATTGTATTAATCAAATGACCTGGAGTAAAATAAGCGCTATGACAGAAAGGCAAGCCATGAAAGCACTGAGGAAAAAAATAATTAATTGGAACTGGAAGTCTTAAGTAACTCTTACAAATGACTGAGCATTTGATCTGGATCTTGGAAGATAAAGAAGAGAAGCGTTCCTGGTTGCAGTAAAAGCCCATGGAAAGTAACGTGCATGATGTGTTCTGGGAATAGCTAGCAAATCCCCACGAAGGCCATGCTGTGGTGTGGAGGCACTGCTGCTGCCTGGACAGGTGATGATGCCATCGACAGGGACAGAGGATTCAGCAATAGGAATACGCATGACAGAGGGAGAAGAAATAACAGGATCCACTTTAGATATATTGCATTTGAGATGCCCCGAGGACATTCAGTTGGAAAAGGAAGCTAGAAATTCAGATCTATACATAAGAGAAGTGGTTGGTGATAGAGATGCTAATTTGGGGGGGTCTTTCACACAGAGGTTATAATTAAAACCAAAGACGAGATTCCAAGACAGAGTCTAGAGCATGATAAAGGAAAATTCACTGGGAAGACACATTGGGAAGTTCTTGCATTTAAAAGAGAGGCATAACAAGGGTGTGGGGAGCAGAAGCCAGAGGTGAGAGAGTAGTAGAAAAATTGAAATGTAGATCTGCAGGCCTCCAAAATTCTCACCACACGAAACTATCTTCTATTCACGGACATTAGATTTTTTTCACCTTTTTTTTCCTTAAAGTTTCTCTTTACACAATTGAGGTGGGAAAAAATTAATTTCTGTAATGCATTTATGATTTATTCCTTGATCTTTTTTTTTTTTGAAAAACAGCGATTTCATACTACCTCATTTCCGCCTTTTATTCAGCAGCACTATTTTAGAGGTTATTATTACCTAAGAAAAATTTCCTACATATCCTAAAATATATTAAGATATTCTCTGGAAACTGAAGTCTTCTGAGGTTTATTTGTTTGGGGCTTTGTTTGTTCTCAACTACAGACACTGAAATTTTTATACAAACTGTGTTTACCATATCTGATCTTTCCAACTTATCTAAGTTACCTATTTGAATAAAATCTTGTAATACCAAGTTCCATGGCGTAATTACAGGTTGTGTCATGGGTAAGTCATTCTAAATGTTTTGAATGTTAGGTCTATTTTTATTTCTTGGTGTATTCTCTGTCATTTGACTATGGGCAGGGCACAGAGAACTGAATTACTCTACACCTCTTATTTACATGTGAATATTTACTCTATCTTCTCTTCTTGCTCTATCTCCTCCGCTTTCTTCTTTTCCTTCTCTTTTACTTTTGAAATAATGTCAGCTTTCACTTGACAATAAATACTGCAAGATGGTATTCTCCTCACACATTTAAATAAACACAACCACTGGGACTTCCTAGTGCCTCTTGTCAGAAATCCAAACACTAAAGGTTTTATGGGTTTCCACTTATTCATACCCTGTCATTTCATCACCCCATTGTCACCATCACAACTGAATAATGAATGGCAAATTTCTGAAGAATTGAGTCATCACTGTTGTTTATCGGTGACTTTTTTTTTATTTGAACTCTTTTTGTTCCATGACATTTATGAACAGACTGAGACAAGGAGGTAACTCAACTAAAATCCAATTTTAATTTCTTAAGAAGTGAATTAGAATTCACTCCCCATCTCAGACTTCTACTTCCCAAATAAATTCCAGTAGCAGAGTTAAAGGCAAATGATGTATTTAGTGTTTCTATAAGCTTTTATTTGACCCTGGTTTATTCTGGTTCTCAGTGGGTGCTTTAAAATTGTACTCTAGCTTTATTCTTCTATTTGCATTATAATTTTAAAATCTTCACATTGGTTTTAATTAAATCTTTCTTTAATAACGGATGGATATATGAAGAGCTAAAGGAAACTTCGGAGATCATTAAGTTCTAAGTCTCCTATTTTAAAATATGAAAAAATTAGAACTCAGAAATTTCATGCTTTTGGAACTGCTTCCTATGATTATCTCAACATATAATGATAAAGCCATTGACACAATTCAGTACCCATTCATGACACACATTTTTAAGTGCTTAAGAAAAAAAAAAGAGGGTTATTATCTCTGCTACTACTCAGCCTTGCACCGAAGCTATTAGCAAATCAATCAGAAGAATAATTGTGGATCAAAAAATAAGCAAAATTATCTGTATTTGTAGATGTTGTAAGGGAAACCACAGATAATTAATGATGAAAGCAATCAAACAGTAAAAGAATTCAGTGAAATGACAGGTATAAAATTAACAAATAAAAATCAACAGAAAGTCCAGATTTACAACCAAAAACCTATGGAAAGTTAGAATATGGTAAAAGCAATGAGATAAAAATGCATATTTAAATAAACAACTCTGGGACAGCTGGAAAGCCATTTAAAAAAAAAAAAAGAAAAATTAGACTCATATGTCACCTCATACATAGGAATCAACTTCAAATAGATTAGGAATCTCATGTAAGAAATAAAAAAATACTCATCAGTCCCTCTTTAACTTCTCTTAAGGAAAAGGCTTTCTAACTATGACTCAAAATCCAGAGAAAATAAAAGATTGGTAAATTTCATTACAAAATAAAAATTGAAATTTGTGCATGTCAGGAAACACCCAAAACCAATTCAAAATGGAGAAAATATTCACAACACACCCTACAGACAAAGGCTTATGACTATAATATATTAAGAACTCTTAAACGTGAGGAGCATTGAGTACCAAAAACCCAACAGAAAAATGTAGAAAACACATGAACAGGCAATACACACTATTGTTTAGCTTTTAAACTTTATATTTAGAACAATTTTAGATTTACAGCAAAATTGAGTGGAAAATAAAAAAATTTCCCAAGTACTCCTTGACCCCACACATGTATTGGCCTTTCACATAATCATCTTTCCACATCAGAGTGGCACATTTGTTAAAATTGACGAACCTTTACTGACACATCATTATATCCAGAGTCCATAGTTTTCCTTAAGGTTCACTTTTAAAGATGTATATTCTATGGGTTTGAACAAATGTGTGATATTTAGCCACCAATATAGTATCATACAGAATGGTTTCACAGCCCTGAAAATCCTCTGTACTCCACCTATTTATTCCTCCCTCCTTCCCACTCTTATTTTAAATTTTTATGTTGTTAAAAATATCTGATTTCTTCTACTTCTTTTTTTTCTCTGAGAGCCAGCACCTAATTTACCCATGTCTTCTGCTAGTTCGGTTTGTTTTATTTTGTTTCCTTCTATACTTTTTTTGTATGAAGTAAAAATGTACACACCTAGTCATAACAATAATAGTTACTTAATTATCTTACTATTACTTCTTTAAACTCTCCTTCCCCAAATATGTGCAATTCTCATTCATCACAAGCTAACTTTTAACTATGCAGCAGTCCATTTCTGAACGAGCTATTCTGTTCCATTAATCTGTCCATTTATTTTTTTGTCAGTTACAATTATTTAATAAAAGTCTTTTATTTCAGTATTTGATATGGCAAGGCCTTCAAAATTGCTTCTTGTTTTCAAAACATACTTGACTAGTTTCACTTATTTTATTTTTCCACAGGAATTACAGATTTATTTTTTGAGAAAAACATCCCACTACAGGGTATAGTGGCGTTAATTTCTGAGATTTTAAAAACATATTGAGTCTCGTGTTACTTAAGGAGAACACCTTCGGGGCTCTGGTATAGCCCCGCCTGGAAGACAGGCATAAAGGTTCCCTAGGACACTCCCATCAGTAGGCTGGGAAGAGCAGGAAATTGTATACATGGGATATAGAAGTGGATGGGGACACCCAGAATTCAAATAAGCACTAACCTGACTTCCTTCAAAAAAGAGCCAAACTATTCAGTCATTCAATGTGTATTTGACTGTGAATCAGAGAAAATAACCTTGGCTTTGAAATCTTAAACATAGAGGAATTAGGGCACGAGCTAGAAAAGAATAGAGGGGTTACCATGTTCTCAGCTAACCCAGTCCCATCTGCCTTCACATTGTTCTACTCCACATGATGAGAACCAAGTCTGTAAGTAATTGAAAACTGTGCATCTAAGCATTCCAGGTCAGTCAGCACTCATGAGTCCAAGCTTTGGAGAAATCTTATACCCCAAAGGTTGGGTAAGTTTCACTTTCGGGCCTGCCTTCAATTTAGTTCATACCATACCAAATGGTATGCAGAGTTTCTGTTTTCATAACTTGGGAAATACTACACAATTGTAATTGTATTATAATGCAATTCTTTATAGTGACCCATTTAGAGACACAGGTCAGACTTGTTCTTCTCCGGCTTCCTTGGCCTGGAATATGTTCCCAACTCATGGAATTCTCAAAGCAAGGCATGGTGAGATGTTGAGATTTAAGTCACCAAAAATTAGTCATTAATTTAGTAAAAAAATTAAAATAAAATAAAATAAAATAAAATAAAAACAGTGCATATATGTTGAAAGGACATTATCATAAATTAAAGGAAGTAACCACTGTATTCTTTGTCCATTGGCCACTAATCCCTAAACTCAGATCAAAGGTATCACTGAAAGCTATAACTCACCTAGGTTATGGTTCATTAGCTCCTAATCTTCGTCTCTAACTTTCTATTAAAGTACTCTTCATAAATTCCTTATATTCCCTTAACACCTTACCATCAACTACTTAAATTTTGGACTAGTAATCATCCTTTAAGTCAAGCATCTGATCAATTTGAATGCTACCAAATGTAGCTTTTGGTTGTGAATTCACTGGGATGATTTTAAAATAAAGCAAGCCTATTTTTAGACCCACTCATAAAATTAAAAATTATTTACCAATTTTTAAAATATTAAAAATTAGACCAATTCAAACATAAAAGGTCTTTGTATATTTGATTAAATAAAGAATCTCGAGATGAGATCATCTTGAACTACTCATGTGGGTTCTAAATCCATGGGGAGAAGGTATGTGAAGATGGGGACAGAGATTGGAACAATGCATCTACAAGGCAAGTTGGGATTCTCCCTACAGCCTTTGGATGGAGCATGGGCACTGCTATCTCTTTGATTTCAGAATTGGGACCCAATTCTGAACACATTTTGTGTTGCTTTATGCTACCAAGTGTGTGTCAATTTGTTACGATGATCCTAGGAACCTAATACATGACTTAAACTCCAATCTGCTGATCTTGAAATTAGCCAGAAGGAGCTTTTTCCTCCTCAAAGTCTTCATTCAGGTTTCCACCATCAGGAGTGAAAACTAGAACTTGGCATAAATGTCACTTTTCAAAGAGGCCTCCTCAAAGCCCTGAAGTGGGCCCTCTCTCCTTTACTCAGAGGCCTTCTCTTCAACATTTATGAGTTCCTGACTCTATATCTACGTATTTGTTGAATGTTTCTCTCTCCTTTATACTCCAGACCCCATGGATGTAATGTCTATGTCCATGTGTCACTGCAATAACCTCCATCCTAGCACAGTGGACATTATAAGGAAAAGTCATTCCTCTTTGATACTTTGATCTGCTGAAAAACAAGGCAAATTTTTGCTTGTATGCACCAATCGCCACGCAGACTGACTGAGACAGCCACCACACACAATTCAAAACCATGCCAAGGAAAACCATGCCGATCGGATCCTTGGCACGTGTAGCTTTTCGTGAATGTGCCTGAAGCTAGGATCCTGAATATCTTTGATCTCTTCTGTTTTCCTTCATCCCACAAGGCATGTCAAGGAGGCCACCAGGTCACCTAGCACCTGATACACACACTGATGCACATAAGCATCTGTAAATCAGACTTGGTAATGTCTTTCTCATGCAGGTGAGGTCTGAGTCAAGATACAAAGACAACATCCATGAAGAGGAGAGAAAACATCAGCCTTATCAGAAGGAAATTATTCGTGAATAATTCGGCATTGTGCACAAAGCCAAAGAAGACTATTGACTATAACAGAACTTATGTTAATAAAGTTGCTCTTTCAGATCCTTTATCTCTTCTCCCTCCACTCTGGTTTCATTCACCCACTCTTTGATTCAACGAATTTTCATCGAGGGTTGATGTGGGGCTGGGCCCTGTGCCATACTGTAGGGACACAGTGGCCGGAAAGACACACTTCACACCTTTGGTGGGCCCAGAGTCTGAGGTGGGAGACAATACATGAGCAAATGCAAGGCAGCACGAAAAGTGCCGCAGGGAATGATGTCTGAGCAACCGAGAAGTAGAGTTCATTGCGTACAAGAGAGAGAAGGAAATATTCGTCAGAGAAACCTAGAGCTGCAAGACAAGTTGGAATTGCTTGGGCCTGGAGGGGTAGAAAGGCAGCCAGAGCCACAGTAAGTGTTCAGTGGCCAAAAAGAACATGGCAGCCCTTCAAGTGACTGATGGGACTAGTGGTCAAAGGCAGAAATAATTAAAAAAAAAAAAAAAGACAGAATAATAGGAGAAAAAGAAAATAAGAAGAAATTAGGTAATGAAATAAAAAGGAATCAGAATTTGAAAATAATCAGTTGTGGAAGGAAAAATAGAGTGTGCCCAGAGAGGCCTGCGTGTTCTTGGTTATGTCCCTGTGTCATGTTTCCATTTAATAGAAAATATATAGTGTTTCCCAGCCATCAATTCTAGCAGACAAGAGTCAGTAATGTTTATATGACCTGGAACATTGTGTTTCAAACTGCCAGTTATGATCTCCTGGGGGAAATGAAATAAATTTAGTGGATGGATGTCAGCATTCTTAAAAAATGAAATACAGTAAAATCCAGTAAGATAGGATGGAGCAGGATACATCAGAGCAGATGCATGCAGAATAAAATAAATCAAGAAGCTTGCTCGTAGTAAGGGCATATATTATGTCACATGCACACGTGTATATGATCAATTACAATGTCACTGGAGGACCGTAAGCAAAATTACTTGATAGCCACTGACCAAGAGGTGAATTCACATTCAATATTGATTCTACTCAAGTCTTGTTATCCCTTTGAAATCTTTCTTAAATATTTAGGGCTTAATATTAAAACGCTTGGATCTTGGCCATGAGGCAAGTTCCTTACTCTTTGTGCTAAGTGAACTTGGACCCTGAGAGGATGCCTTTGAGGAGGTGGGCTTTCTGCCAAAGCAGGAAGCGGAAGCCCTCATGGTGTTCCTTCTTCTCCGGGAGAGGGCAAGGTGCTGGAAGGGGTGTGGGCCTGTCACACAGCTTTATGTTATGTATATGAGAAGCCCAGATAGTATGAGGATCTGGTCAGTGTAGGGGCCCAGGCCTTCAAGAATTTCCCTGAAGCATTTTCCCACAGTCAGTTGTTACCTCTGCAGAGGCCAGATACAGAAGATTTCAGACTGGACAAGTCACTGTCATCTAGAATCAGTTTCTAGACAGCCTTCCGATTTCTGAGTGTTTTGGTGAACCAGGAGCATGTTTAAGAAAGCAGGGCCTGACTTTGGGCCTCACTGTATATTAATTGATCTGTTCTAGACAATAATAATTTTTAAAAAGTTCACCATGAAATTTAAGTCCCACGTGTCACTGTTCACCAGCCCAGTACCCAAATATCCAAGGAAAAAGAGCTGATGGCCGTGGGTGGTGCCTGGGTCTGGGAGTGGTTAGTCAGGTGGCCATG
>PVKZ01003387.1:117837-136251 GCA_004027375.1 Macroglossus sobrinus
GAGAGAGAGAGAGAGAGAGAGAGAGAGAGAGAGAGAGAGAGAGAGAGAGAGAGGAGAGACAAAGAGACCTAGTGCTGTGAAAATGTGGCAATGTGACCATGACATCAGGTATGGAGAAACGATTATTAGCATATGAGGACAACACGCCCTCCAGGTAAAGCTGCTTGTAGCTGAGGAAGTAGGTTAAGGACGAACATGCAAATAGAAAAGGCTCCCTCAGAAATGAAAGCATATCAAGAAGACTGTGAACTAGACTGTGAACGTGAAGCGAATTTATTTTGTTGTTTTGCTCAGTGGTAATACTGAAGCTTACAAAATATCTTTCATCAGGAATTCCAGAGAGGAGAGCAAAGGTTGGCAAACTTTTTCTGAAAGGGGGTAGATAACAAATATTTTGGGGTTGTGGGCCATATGGCCTTCTGCTGTGACTCAGTTTTTTGCTTGGAGCATGAAGCAGACACAACAATAAAGTAAACAAAAAAACATGGTTGCATTCCAATAAAACTTTATTGACAAAATCAGATGGTAAACCAGGTTTGGACCAAGAGCTAAAGTTTGCCAACCCCTACCCTAAAATGTTAAATGTCACTCTGGAAGTCAAATATAGGGTTAAAGACTTTGGCAAACCATAGATTTATAGTTGACTCTAGAACTTAAAACTAGTACACCAACAAAATCTAGAAAAAGCTAACAGCAAGTTAGCTTCTCTCTTGACCCTCACAAGCATTGATAGAGTATCACTATTTCATTACTATGATTTGTATTTTGCAACTAAAAATTGAGATTCCAAGCTATTCAATCGCTCTTCTAGGGATACTCATGTTGTAATGAATAGGATGGAATCTATACACAATCGTTTGACTTTATAAGAGTCAAGAAATCCAGAATCCTGAGAAAAAGAAAGCTTTCATGCCAGACTACAGAGAAATGAGGGTCCTTGTAAGATTCTGTTATCTCCTCACACAACAGACACACATACATGCATGCCTACACAGAGAGAGTCCAGGATTCTGGAAACTGACAAAATCTAAAATTTAGGACAGAAGTCAGCAAGGAAGCCACAGTGCCAGGTTTAACTGCCCCAAACAATTAATGCTTCTGATCTCACAGAACTTTCTTTCTCAGCTCCTCAAAATATGCCCAGCATGGAGGCAGGAAGCTCTGGTTCCCTCCACCCTGACTTCGACAGGGACAGAACAGAGACTCATGTCCACTATGTCACGTAACAATGAATGGCTACATAGCTTTAAAAACCTTTAACAAGAGACCAGGTTTGAGTTTATTGTTACATTTCAGTTTTGTCACTGGATCCCTCTCTGGGTCCCACAGGTGAGTCTGGGAACCAATCACTCACCCAATGGAGTTCTATGTCCCATGAGCAGAAACAGTAAGTCACTGTATATTACAGAGCCATGGCATGCCGTACCAAAAAAAAATGGATTCCTAACCAGTATGCTGAAACATTCCACAACCCTACACAGTGTAATGATTTCACGGGACCTGGCACACAGTGGAGTTCCAACTTGATTCTAAACAGTTAACAACATGCATGAGAAAATATCTCTGGTCTTTACTTTGTACCCCATAAAGCACATTTCCATGGCATAACATCTATGTGCAGTGATGTTAAAAAGAAAAAAAAAAAAGCATTCTTCTACTTTTTCCTCTATGATTACTTTTTTTTTGCATTGTGTGTTCATCACCCAAAGTTAAATTTCCTTCCATCACCAAATATTTGACATCCTTTACCCCTACCCACATATGAGTGATATCGTATGGTTTTCAACTTTTTCTGTCTGACTTATTTCGCTTAGAATGATTATCTCAAGATCCATCCATGTTGTTGCAAGTGGCAGTATTTCATCTTTTTTATGGCTGAGTAATATTCTATTGTATACATGTAACCACATCTTTATCCAATCATCTATTGTAGGACACTACCATTGTTTTCATGTCTTGGCCACTGTGAATAGTGCTGCTATGAACATCAGGGTGCATATATCTTTGCAGATAAATGTTTTCAAGTTTTTTGGGTAAGCACCCAGAAGAGGGATTGCTGGATGATATATAATTCTATTCTTAGTTTTTTGTGGAACCTCCATGCTGTGTTTCCATAGTGGCTGTACCAACTTGCATTCCCACCAGCAGTGTGTGAGGGTTCCTTTTACCCCACAACCTCTCCAATACTTGTTATTACTTGTCCTATTGATGATAATTACTCTAACAAGTGTGAGATAGCTTTGATTTGCATCTCCCTAATAGCTAGTGAAGTTGAGCATCTTTTCATATGTCCGTTAGCTGTTTACATGTCTTCTTGGGAGAAGTGTCTGTTCAGGTCCTATGCCCATTTTTTAATTAGATTTTTTGGCTGTAGTTAAGTTGTATGAGTTCTTTGTATATTTTGGATATTAGGTCCTTATTGGAGGTGTTTTTTGCAAATACCTTCTCCCATTCAAATGATTGCCTCTTTGTTTTGTTTATGGTTTGTTTTGCTGTGCAAAGCTTTTTAGTTTAGTATAGTTCTATTCCTTTATTTTTGCTTTTACTTGGCTTGCCTTTGAGGTCAAATTCATAAAATCCTCTATAAATCCAAGGTCCATAAGATTAGTACCTATGTTTTCTTCTATGCAAGTTATCATTTAAGGTCTTATATCTATTTTGAGTTAATTTTGGTGTATGGTAATAGAGAGCAGTCTAGTTTCATTCTTCTGCATGTGACTTTCTAGTTTTCCTAGCACCATTCATTGAAGAGACTCTCCTTTTGCCATTGTATGTTTTTGGCCCCTTTGCCAAAAATTATTTGTCCCTAGATATGGGCTTTACTTCTGGGCTCTCAATTTTGTTCCATTGGTCTGTGTGTCTATTTTGCTGCAAATACCATGCTTTTTTGATGATTGTCACTTTGTAGTATAATTTTAAGGCAGGCAGAGCGATACCACCTGCCTTGTTCTTTTTTCTCAGGATTGCTTTTGCTATTCAGAGTCTTTTGTCCTTCCATACAAATCTGTTGGTTTTTTTGGTTCTATTTCTTTAAAAAATATCGTTGGAATTTTGATGGGGCTTACATTAAATCTGTATAATGCTTTAGGTAATAAGATCATTTTCACTATGTTGTTTCTTCCAATCCATGAACACAAAATATCTTTCTATTTCCTTATGTCTACAATTTCTTTTAATAATATCTTACGGTTTTCAGTGTATAGATCTTTCACTTTTTATTAGGTTTATTTCTAGATATTGTATTCTTTTTATTGCAATTGCAAAAGAAATTGGTTTTTTCCATTTCTTTTTCTGAAAATTCATTGCTACAGTATAGGAACACTATGGATTTTTGTACATTTTTGTACATTCTGAAACTTTACTGTAATTGTTTATTGTGTCTAATAGTTTTTTATTGTTTTTTAATTTATTGTGTCTAATAGTTTTTTAGGGTTTTCTGTATAGAGAATCATGTCATCTGTGAAAAGTGACAACTCAACTTCTTCATTTCTTATTTGAATACCTTTTATTTATTTTTCTTGCCTTGTTCCTGATCTTAGAGGAAAGGTTTTTAGTTTTCCACCATTAAGTATAACACTAGCTGAGGGTTTGTCATATATGGTCTTCATTATGTTAAGGTACTTTTCTTCTATATTCATTTTATTAAGTGTTTTAATCATAAATGAATGTTGTATCTTGTCAAATGCTTTTTCTGCATCTATTGATATAATTTTTTTTTACTTATGTGTGTAGCACTTTAATCAATTTGCATATATTAAACCATCCCTGTGCCCCTGGAATGAAGCCCACTTGATCATGGTATATAATCTTTTAATGTGTTGTTGTATTTGATTTGATAGTATCTTATTTAGGATTTTTGAGTCTGTGTTCATGAGAGATAGTAGCCTATTGTTTTCTTTTTTGTGTTATTTTTACCAGATTTTGGTGTTAGAGTAATGTTGGCCTCATAAAATGAGGTAAAACACTGCCTTTCCTTTTATTTTTTGGAAAAATTTGAGAACAGGTGTTAAATGTTCTTTGAATGTTTGATATAACTCACTAATGAAACCACATTATAACTCACTAATGAAACCACATCAAAAGATGTAGACTTTTACTTTTCAGGAGGTTTTTGATGGTTGTTTCAATTTCCTTACTGTTGATCAGTCTATTTAGATTTTCCAGTTTATGATTCCGTCTAGGAAGGTTGTATACTTCTAAGACTTACCATTTCTGCTAGGTTATTGAATTCAGTGGCATATAATCTTTCATAATATTTCTGTATGATCTTTGATATTTTTGGCAGTATCTGTCGTCACTTCTCTTTCATTTCTGATTTTGTTTATTTGTGTCCTTTCTTTTTTTTCCTTAGTGAGTCTAGCCAGGGGTTTGTCAATTTTATTAATCTTCTTAAAGAACCAGCTCTTTGTTGCATTTAGTTTTTCTATTGTCTTTTTGTTCTTAATTTCATTTAATTTTGCTCTAATTTTTATTATTTCCTTCTTTCTGCTGACTTTAGGCTTCATTTGTTTTTCTTTTCTAGTTTTTTTTTTAATGTGATGTTAAGTTGTATATTTGGGCTTGTTCTTATTTTTGAAGATAGAACTGTAAAGATACTAGCTTTCCTCTTATTACCACTTTTACTGTGTCCCAAAAGTTTTGGTATGTTGTACTTTCATTCTTGTTTGTTCCTATGTATCTCTTGTTCTCTCCTCTCATTCTTTCTATGGCCCAGTCACTTTTTAGTATGTTGTTTAATCTCTACATATTTGTGATTCTTCCCACTTTCTTTTTACAGTAAATCTCCACTTTCAAGGCATTATGATCAGATAATATGCTTGGTATGATTTAAATCTTATTAAATTTTTTGATGCTAATTTTGTGTCCCAACACATAGTCTATCCTTGAGAACATTCCATGTGCACTAGAGAAGAATGTATAATCTGATGTTTTGAAAAGCTCCATAAATGTCATATGTCCAGCTGTTCTAATGTGCCATTTAAGGTTAATATTTTCTTATTGATTTTCTGTTTGGATGATCAGTGGGGTATTTAGTGGGGTATTAGCTGACAGTGGGGTATTTAGGTCCCCTACTATACTTGTGTTTCTGTAAGTTTATCCCTTTTGTTCTTTTAGTAGATGTTTTATATATTTTGGTGCTCTGTGATTGGAAGCATAGATATTGATAAGTGTTATGTCTTCTTGGTGTATAGTCCCCTTTATCATTATGAAGTGCCCCTCATTGTTTCTCGTTACCTTTTTTATCTTGAAGTCTATTTCATCAGATATGAGTACGGCTACACCTGCTTTTCTCTATATGTCATTTGCCTGGAGTATCATTTTCTACCCTTTCACTTAGAGTCTATACTTGTCCTTGCAGCTGAGATGTGTCTCCTGAAGACAACACATGATTAAGTCTTGTTTTGGGATCCAATCTGCTACTCTGTGCTTTTTTATTGGTGAGTTTAGTCCATTTACATTTAGGGTGATTATTAAAATTTTGAGTTTACCCTTAGCCATTTTATCTTTTGTTTATTGGTACCTTGGTGTCTCCATTGCTTCCTGTCTATCTGTTAAAGATTCAAATCTGCAAAGGGGAATGAAGATAAGGCACACACAGAAGAAAAAGGACTACTGAACAGATACATAGGTAGATGATTGATAGATAGATAGATAGATAGATAGACAGATAGACAGATAGTAGATAAATGATAGAACTTCCCTTTACATAAACGTTATGGTAACCACACACAAAAACTGAAACACAACATAAAGTAAGAGAGAAGAGAAGAAAATATCATAAAACATCACCAAATTAAACTAACTGCCAAAAATACAAGGACAAAGAAACAATGCATTCTTCTACTTTTAAACTTTAAAGGTTCATATGTAACTCCCTAATATTTATCTCAATATTGTTACTATCTGTTTCCCCTATTGGTGATAGGTAATAATATATTGGTAAGCCCTATAATGACTATGTATAGAGAACTTGATACCTTTTTATTTATGAGGTAATGCAATTCTTATCAATAGTTGCATAATGATTTTTAAAGTTTTTCAAAATGCAAATCTATTAAGCATAGTTTGCCTCACCTTTAAAATGGTGTCATTGCAAATGAATTTTGTTCAAACCACAAACTCTAGCATCGGCCATTTAAACAGGCTAATTATATACTAAAGAGATCAGTCTAAAGAAACTAAGATTAGTCTCATTTTATCCCAAATGTTTGTCCCCTTTTATGCCTCCTCCAACCCAAAAATTTCTCATGATTTCTCACAGAAAAAGAAAAATTAAAAACAAGGAGGAAGTGAAAAGAAAAAAAAATAGCGGAGGAAACAAAAAGGAGTTTTCATCATTTCAGAAGAATTAGGGAAAAAAATTGAAAGCCTCTAACTGTGGTCTGAAATGCCACGTCAATTCGTCACCTTCGTTTAAGCACTATGGGGCACTTGGCACTTATGAAGACATTCTCCTTGGCCCTCTTCCCCAGTAGTGCATGACTTAAAAGTAAATTTGAAAATTAGACTAAGTACGGGAACTGTGATGGTGGAAGGCACCTGAGAAGTGCTTTGGAGGAAGTGGGCAGGGCACAGCAGGCTTCCCATCGGGGCTCTTGCTCAGAGCCCTCTGGCAGAAGGAAGAGGTCAGGGAGGGAAGAGGTCAGGGTCTCAGAAACAGAGACCCCCACACACACTGCCCTTCTCCTTGCTCCAGCCTCTCTGCACCTCCTTATGACCGGCATTAACCCCGGCCAGTATCTTTGCTCATCCTAAGAACATTCTAAGACGACAGGGCTTGGGCCTACAAAATGCCACTTGTAGAGCTCGTAAATCTCCTGATTTTCTACTCAGCATTACCCGTGGCAATACAACCATGTTCAGACAGGAAAACGCAATCTGATTAGCTCTCAAGGAATCAAAGAGGGAATTCACATTTGTTATGTGACAAACCCAAATCTGGTATTCACCCATTAAACATGAATAAAACAGCACACTTCTGGGTTTGAGACTTTGGTTTTCATTCCACCCTGTAAATATCTCTAAAACACTTTTCTGACAAATGGGAGACTTTACACCTCTTTATAATAAAAACTTCCAGAATAGTTTTACTTAACTCTTATGGAGGAATCAATGTGATTTTATTTATCAGTATAAGTATAACCATCTCTACTTATATGTTAGCATTGAAATCCATGCCACAGACTTTGGACCAAAATCTTCCAGATACCACTGTGATTACATGACCTTATACAGACAAGGTTTCCTGTGGTTGCCATTTCTGATCAAACTGCCCCAGATGTTAGGCCCTCACAGATACAAATAGTCCTCCCTCCTCTCCTCTGTGTCACCCCTTATAAGAGATGCCATGAGAAGCCCACTCTCTGGTTTGGATATTGAGTGCAAAACCACAAGCAGAAGTGTCCAGGCTATAAATTGTTGGAGGAGACAATTACATCACAGAGATATTCTAAAGCTCAGTTGTATCCAGCTTTGCATTTTGGGGAGAATCTTTGATTCTGGATAAGTTTAGCAGGTATTCAAAAGTGCCTAATATGACTAAGAACAACAATGACAAACTCAAGCTTCTCACCATTGCTTCTAAAGTTGCCAAATATCATTGATAATAATGAAAATATAATCGACAGGGAGTGTCTCACAGCTATCAGGCTTTTTGGGAAATTATTGGTCTCTAGCTTTTGTTTTCAACCTGGGAGTAGACATGTAACTTGTCACCAGGGTTTTAGGTCATTTGCTATAATAATAAAAAATGGAAAAGACTAGCTTGTAAATATCCATTCATTTCATTCATTCATACATTCATCATTTTATATATATATGAATATATATATATTCATTGTGTGAGTTATCTTTTATAAGCATCAGGAATTGCTCAGCAATTGGTAGGCATTTTTTACATAGATCACTCTACAATAACCCAGGGCAGAGCAGAGATTGGATAGGGGAGCTTACAACGCCTTCGAGAAAGTGCAGGAAGCTATGGTTTTACCCAGCAAGAGGGTGTCTGACTTTGAGGGGCCCAGATGCTAGAGGCAAAGCAGTTACTTCAAAGGCAGATGAATGTTCCCACAGATAGCTCCAGGAGCTGTCCATCAATTTTAGGGAGCCTGAGAATACTTAGAAGCCGAGAATAACCCAGCATGCGTAAGAATGCCACTTACCTCCTCCCACTGTGGTTCAGAGGCCGTCAGTGCTGGGCTCCAGCTCCTCCTGCCTCCTCCCTCCTGGGATTCCTCACTCCTCCTCACCTGTGCCGGTGTTCAGGGGAAGTGCCCAGACTTCCCATTGGTTCAGCCCCAAAGGGAGAGGTGGGAAACGACAAGGCCAGTAGAGTGACAGAAATGCATGAAAAGTCCCGCCCTTCCCCCAGACTGCATGAAGAGGAGAATCAAGAAAGGGACATCAAAGGGGGTTCCCCATCCAGCTCAGGAAGGCCTGTGGCATCTCCCTGCTCAGCTGGAAGCACAGAGCAGTGCCAAGGTCCTACTACTACTGTTATTGGTCCTACTACTTAATCATGAGGATGTAAACCCAACAAAACACAGAAGCAGAACATTCTAAAGACTCTCCCTTCACATTCCCATCTAAACTGTGAGTGCCCAGATGCAGGGCGGGTTAGAGATTGAGTCAGGGATTAGAGCCAGCAGAACAGAATCCAGGGAGGAGACCAACATGAGTGTGAGTCAGAGCCACCAGGGGCCACGCGGCAGATAGAGAAGTTAGACAATACTGTGCTCCATCCAGAATGGAGGTCCAACGCCTGGGTTTTATCCACTCCCAGGGCAGTCATTATCTAAGGTTCAAATGGTGTCCTTGAAAACTGAAGTGGCTCAAGTCCCAGATCTCATGATAAGCTTGCAACATAGGCATGGTGTTGTCAATAACACGGCAGTGTGCAACGCTGGAGAAACACCGACAGCCCACATGCGAGGCCAGCCCAGCATCAGGATGCGTCTCGCAGGAAGTGCACCTTTGCTGACAGACTGCAATGGTGTGATGTGGTACCTAGGTGACCCTCGCCGAGCCGTTCAGCCTCTCTATAGGTCACATATGTAAAGTACTTAATATGTAAAGTTGACCCTTGCACATTGCAGGGGTTGGGGGCACCGACCCCATGCAGTCAAACTCCACATATAATTTTTGACTCCCCAAAAACTTAAGTAGTAACAGCCTATTGTTGACCATAAACCTTACTGATAACATAAACTGTTAACACGTATTTTGTATATTATATCTATTATATACTGTATTTTTACACTATATAATACTTAAGCTAGAGAAAAAAAATGCTATAGAAAAGTGAAAATACACTTCCAGTACTAGACATTTGTATTGAAAAAAAAATCCACGTATAAGTGTTTCTGCTCTGTTCAAACCTGTGTTTTTCAAGGGACCGCCATAGTAGGTATTTGATAAATGTAGTTATCTTTATTATAATAATAGCTTGAGACAGTCCTGGGAATTCCAGGATGTATGACAACTCCACCTATAATATTTTTTATATATTACCTGCTAATCAAGTTTCACCTCAAGTTTCACCATTTCCATCATCTTCCATATTACCATGGAAATATTCATTTCTTCCATGATAATATGCTTTCATCATATATTTTACTGCATTTTCCACTTATTGTGTATAATTTTATATTGTTATTCCTACAAGATCTTTTCCTGAGCACCAAAAGCAAGTTGTGCTGTTTTAAAATCCCCTTTGTACTTAATACACCATAAGAAACCTGGTAAGCATTTAACAAACATATACTTAATTAATTATTGCCCAAATAATATTTTTGGTTGGCCATGGCTATAAACATCCTTTATATACTTTTCTCAAACCATCTTTTGAAAAAAAAAATTTTCATTTTTGCCTTGTACCATCATGTGCACGAAAAATGAGAATTCTGTCTACCTCACAAAGTTATTATCACTTCACTTTCATTTTTTCAATTATTATTTTTCACTTGGAATTGACATTCAATATTATTTTATATTAGTTTCAGGTGTACAGCATAGTGGTTAGACATTTATATAATTTGTGAAGTGATTCCTCCCAATTAGTCCAGTATCCACCATACATAGTTATTACAATATCATCAACTATATTCCCTATACTGTACTTTACATTCCTGTGACTATTTTGTACTACAGATTTGTACTTCTTAATCCCTTCACGTTTTTCACTCAGCCTTCCAACCCTGCTCCCATCAGGCAATCACCAGTTTGTTCCCTGTATCTATGAATCTGTTTTTGTTTTGTTTGCTCATTTTATTCCTTAGACTCTACATATAGGTGAAATCATATTGTATTTGTCTTTCTCTGTCTGACTTATTTCACTTAGCAAAATACCCTCTAAGTCCATCCATATTGCTGCAAATGGTAAGATTTCATTTTTTGTGGCTGAGTAATATTCCATTTTATACATATACCTCATCCTCTATCCAATCGTCTATTGATGGACACTTAGGCTGCTTTTATATCTTGACTGTTGTAAATAGTGCTACAGTGAACACAGGGGGTGCATAAGCCTTAACTGTTAATGCTATTCATCATTATTTCTTAATCTGATTTTAAAAACGATTTTAAAGCTGTGGAAGAACATGAGATTTGAAAAACACAGATTTAATTATCACCCCTTCATTCCACCTTCAATATAATGCTCATAGAACTGATATAAAAATGTTAATAAGAAAAACTATATGACTTGTGACAGGGAAGAGAGTTAGGCAAGTACCAGAAGCATCAAGAAAGGTAGCCAGAGCTCACCTGTAAATCACCATCACACGGAGCGGAGACCCTGATGGGGTAAGTGATGGAGACCCCATACTTGCCTACAAAAATAGAAGACAGAAGTGGAGAGAAGATGCTGAAGGGGTAAGACCAACCAAGGGTGGCTTTCCATGGATGCTCCTTCGTTGCTGCATGCTAGTGGCAGAGTGACAGCAGAATCTAGAAATTCATTTAGGCATAAAGGCAGAAAGTCCTTAAAGAGGGATTTCCTGAGACAGCAGGACATGTCTTTAGAGTGAGTCTGATAAAAGTGGCTTTGAAAACAAGGGGTACTAGAAGTTACACCAAGATATACATCATTGGCAAAGTTTTTGAAGAGTGAATTCCCAAAGGGGCTTTGGTATGAATTGATGGAGAAAACAGAGTTATTCTAGTCAAAAATGGGCTGGATGCCTGGCACGGAGGATCCTGAAACTACCTCAAGGCTTTGGAAAACACCCACCACCACAAGAGAGAAACAAAACAAACAGATAAGAACAGCCGGGACTGCACAGAAATGAGTCCTCCCCACTGGAGTTCGTGACTGAATCTCAGCTTCTGCCTTGACATTTGCACTGCTTAATTAGCAAATATAAATATTAGTGATGTTTATAAAGGCATCCAAAAATCAAAGTATGTGCAAGACCTCCTCAAAGAAGATTGCAGAATGTAATTGAGAGAAATGAAAGAAAACGATGTCTGGATGGTTCATGTTTATGGATTGGAAAACTAAATATTGTAAGTATGCCCATCCCCCTCAAAAAAAAGTTCAATGGATTTTTTCTTTGCTGTTCTAACCGAAATCCAACAATTTTTTAAATGTGTATTTGTAAATGAATAAGCTAATTCTAAAATTTTTATGAAAATGAAGAGGACCAAGAAGACAATCTTGAAGGTTAAAAACCAAGTTGCAGCCTTACATTAGCAGACGCCAAACCCTAAAGCTACAGTAATTACGGGAGTGACATTAGTGCAAGGGTACACATCCCGATAGAACAGAAGAGAGAAGCTAAAAACAGACCAACCAATTTGGTTTAAAACAAAGGCACCATAAGTGAAGGGTGGGGAAGAAGGAAGTCTTTTCAATAAATCAATAAATATTTTTAGACCAACTGGATATCCATACTTTTATTTAAAAATGAAGTTTAACCTATTATACTTCACAGCATCCACAAAAATAAATTCCAGATGGATTTAGGTCTTAAGAAAAACAATTAAACACTAAAACTTCTAGAACACAACAAAGGAGAAGGTCTTTGTTAACTTGGTTTAGAAAATTTTTTCTTGAACACATCACAAAAGGCGTGAGGGATAAAGAGAAAGATTGATAAATTGACTTCATTAAAATTAAGAACTAGTCATCAAAGAAAGAGACAGCTTCAAGTGAGCTTAAAGCAAACCACAGACTGGTAGAAGATATTTGCCATAAATATTTATGACAAAGATCAGTTATCCTGAATATAGGAAGTAGTTCTACAAATCAGTAATAAAAGGAAAAATAAAAAAACAAAATATGCAAAAGATTTGAAAAGGACTTACCCATTGCTGATGGGAATATACATTAGAGAACCCACACTGGAATATTCTTCAGTGGTGTCTACTACAGGAGATCTCCAGCTGTCTCCATCCTCCAAACATCCTCAACAGAAACATGTTCATACGCGGACCACATTATTCTGCTTCTCTCTTGTGGTTTGCACTCTTATTATTTAGCACCACATTTTGGAAATTCAAAAAGTCTAAACTCTTCCAAATTCAAGTATATGCAAATAAAAGTTTGACTTCAAGGCTATTGTCTAGAAAATCTAGGGAGACAGATAAGCAATGTCTTTGTCCCACATACATTGTCTTTCCTCGTGCAGAAGGGTACATAGAAAGCCTACAAGGTGGAAATGAAGACTCAAGAGGAAAAGGAACCCTCACATACTATCTCGAATTATCATCTGATGCATTGAAACATTTTAAAGAGAATCAGCTGAAAAATACACAATAAAGAATGATTTGTATAAACCCTGCTGCATCTTGTTAACAAACATGATGATGCTCTTAAAAATTATTTTGTAGAAAATGCTATGGACACAGAAATATGTCCAAAATATAGTGAATAAAAAAATTAATTTTAATATGGTATATGCAATATGATCCTTCGAAAAATAGAAGTTTAAATATATGTGAATATACATAGGAAAATTCTGGAAAGATATTGGCATAATTTTAACAAGGTTAGAGTTAAGGGAAGAATTATTAATGAGTTTTTTCTTTATGATTACTTATCATTTCTAATGATTATTCCACTGGGTAAATTTTTAAAATACCAAGGCTCTTTGTATTGCCGATGAATTTAAGAAGGTAGATCTTATTCCATTAATTATTTTTGGTATTTGCTTCCAATATTTTTTAGAGCATAGCTTCCCATTTTAAAAATAACTGAACTGAGGTCCAGAGATGCCCAGTTGAGATATATAATTACACATTAGTAAAAAATCTTTATTTGAAACCAGTCACCAGGTAGTCATGTACAATATACGCACACTCCACTGGCTCTGATACCCACTCCAGTGGAAGCACGGTGGGCCTCGTAAGAAAGACAAACAAGGCTAGTAGCATAGCAATTTGGACAAATGGATAATGGAGAGTAAATGATAAAGCAAAAACAGATGCTGAAGTTTGTGAGCAAAAGTTTGAGGAGATACAGGATTTATACCATCTCAAAAAAAAATCTCCTTAAAGTTACTTATAAAGTACAAAGAGATATAAAGGAACTTGACAGTGGAGAAACCTAGCAGTCAACGGCTATCTTGACCTCTTGACCAAAGTATCCAAGAGATCAGGATAAGCATCACCAGCAACAAGGTTATGTCAACGGCACGATAACCTGAATGTAGTGCATGGCAGAGGACTCATTGTTCTGGTTTTCTTACCATTCTGTCTGATCTCAGAAGCTAAGCAGGGTTGGCCTGGTTAGTACTTGGATGGGACACCACCTAGGAAGACCAGGTGCTGTAAGCGTTTAAAAAAAATGCATAATCTCCAACTGGGAGAATACACCAGACAAATTCAGATTAATGAACATTCTACAAAATAATGGATTGGTACTCTTCAAAACTGTCAAGGTCGAGAAACACTAGGAAACGCCAAAGAACTTTTACAGACTGGAGGAGACTAAGAAGAAATAATAACTAAATGCCATGTGAACCCTTGAGTCTGATCCCAGAATGGGGAGAGGACATTAGTAGGGGGGAAAGAAAGGATAAAATTCAAATACGGTCTGTAGTATAGTTAATAAGAGTATGTCTACGTTAATTTTTTATTCTTGACTTCTGTATCATGGTTATATAAGATGTTAAGGTTACCGGAAATGGGGTGAGAGGCATAAGGGAACTTTTATACTATGTTCACGACTTTTTTGTAAGACTACAACTCCTTTCAGGAGTTCAATGAGTATAAATTTAATAAATATTTACGGTGCCTAATTGAAATAGCTGGTGAGCTATTTTACCAATAGGATTCAAGTTGAGATTTACAAAAGACACACCACACATGTACCACACCCCAAGCCTGTCCTCTAGTGGTGGGATGGGGGACTGCAGCAATGCAGCCACAGCCTCTAAAGGAGCGTCTGCAGGCTCAAAATGTTTAGGGAAATCACAGGATTTTGAGGGGAGCTGTGGCAACCGAGTTAGAACCCAAGTCTCTAAATTGACAATCTAACATCACCTCCGAAAGTCACAAATGTACTAATAGCGTTCTAGAAAGCCAAGCTTCTTGTACTCTGATCTTGGCTCTACAACTAACCATGGGATCTTAGGCAAGTTGCTGACATTCTCTGAGTCTCAGTCGGAGTAACCGAGTGACATCACACACAGTCCTAGTGATCACATAGTGCTTGGTTTGTAGCCATATCTCAGTGAATATTAGTTCTCACTGCCGTTGTCATCGTGGTCTCCCGTGGCACAGATTACATCTTACATACATCTCGTGCTATTGTCTCACCCTGCCCCCCATTGACAAAGAGGTAATGTTAGTGAAAACGCTGAATAGAACGTTTGCTAAACAATTGGCAAAACGGGTTATGTTACTGAACACTCTGTTTTGGAGTGCTAAAAGGCTCTTGGCCATCCCTAGTCATTTCACTTGATTCGAATGGTGTCCTCTCACACCAGCAACCACCAAACAGCTCAGCGACCTGTTACCAACACCCTGCCCTCGGACAGGCCAGAACCCCCTTTCACCTGTGAGCATCGTTGCGATGGGTCAGCTGCCTTTAGTGGTTGCTGACTCTCCTGAACTGCATCTCAGATATTCCAGAAAAACCAGCTCGACACAGGTGTATCTTAAACCACCTGCCGTGTATGAGCGTACACAGCCTCTTGTCATCACCTGTGTCAGAAAAGACCATGTACGTAGAAATCAAACATTTTTTCACACTGTAGCCTGTGGCCATCTTAATTCAATTATGGAATAATCCTGTTAGAACTGTCCATTGAGCTCTGCCATGGGCCAAGCTCACTGCATTATCTCCTATCCAGCACATCTTATTCAGACCAATGATCTTCACTTCTCGACTCTAGGACGTGTAGGCACTCAAAACATTGACGTATTTAAGGAACAAATTCCTTAATTCATGCAACTGATATTTAGGAGCATCTACTATGTTCCAGGCATTATTGGTACTAGAACAAAAAAAAAAAAATTAAAAAGAAAACCTGCCCTATTGAAAAGACATTCACAATAAATAAAATATATAAAGATAGTGATACGTGCTCACAAGAAAAAGTAAAGCAGGAAAGAGGGGTTGTGAGTGTTCATTGAGGTTACAATGTAGAGAGTAGCCTGAACTAAAAACAAGGAGTGTGGCCGGGGTCCCAGATAGGGGCATGTGGCATGCAGGAATGCAGGTGGAGTGGGCATGTGTAAAGCAGGGGTGAGGGAGCCCACTGGAGCCCATTTGCTTGAAGAACCAACGAGCATGCTGGAAAGTGTTCAAGCTCAAGAGGAGAATCAGAGTGTCCGTTACCTAAGACCAGTGACTCAAGTTTGGAGACAAAAGACAACTATGCAAACAACCCACCTGTGTGTTCAGATCGCGTTCCTCCCACACTCGAGCCTGAGTCCCAGGAGGAAAAGGCTTCGTGGGATGGTCCAAATAGCTTCTGCACCATCCCTGACAAGACCGAGGACCAAGGCAGCCCCAACCTGGGAATGATGGTGTGGGGTACGGTGTCCAGGTGGCGAGAGTTTTCCCATCTCAGCTTCCGATTCGAGCCCTGAAATATCTCCCCACCCCAAGTCCTTGGGCCCTGTGCGCAGGAGAAGCAGCTCCAGGGACTCAGGGAGTTTTGGCCCAATGACACTGTGGATGTGGCACCAACTGAGGATAGTACCTGCGTAGACCTACTGGCGAAGTCACAGGCTTCACCAGTGCCCTGTGGCCCCAGAGAGAGGGGCTAGATTCCCAAAGAGCTGCCCACAAGTTGGGGAATCCCAGAGAGAACCAGAGAGAACCAGCGAAGTGAGGACTGAGCTTCTGAGGACCCACGACAACCAGTGAGATCAAAGGCAGAGAGAGATTATTAGTTCCAGGTTGTCTGGGACACACAGACTATACAAGGTCACACAAAGATTTAATGAACAGAAAGCAGTGTTTAAAAAAAATAATAAATCTGTAGGTTACATATAGAAACTGGACACTCTGCCAAATCCCAGTCTGGTAAATGTCAGCCAACAGCCTTACTATACAAGTCAACAAAAGGTCTTTTCAACATTAATGGTCAAAGATACCTGGGGACCAGACTTGGAAATTCTTGGCATGGACGTATCAGAGCTGCTGCGAGTGGTTCTGACTCATGTCCACATTACTGGACAATTCCATCACCCAATTAAGCCTCTTAAGGGCGCCTTTCACTGTCACGCCTAAGCTGTCAAAGATGCTATCTATGTGTATCCAAAATAAACCAGAAACAGGCATTTAATCCCACCTCTGCTTACGTGATCACCAACATGGGAAACGCCCCTTGCTAATTTATTGCATATCGTTTATAATGCACCTTTCCAGTCACGAAGATGGCCATTTGGAAGCCCAAGTCTTCTTTCTAGAGTGTAAATCTGATCAAGTTATTTTCCTCAGAAAAGAGCCCTCACTTCCTGAAATGGCTTCAGGGCTCACCATTAAAGGAACCCCATCCATCACTCCATCCTCACGGCCTGTCCTTGCCAATGACAGTCTCCTCTCAGCAGCTGTGACCCATTGTCATTACTATTCTAAAGTCTGCCTTCTTGGTTAACATATGAAGACAAGGACTCGTCGTATATATCTGTGGCTTCACATGGTGTTTAGAACATAGTGGGTGCTCAAGAAATATTTCTTTAAGAAATGAACTAGGGTGTCTATGAAAAACTAAATGACAAGACTCTTTTAAAGTCATTCACTCTGGGATAGCATATCTGGTGTTTGGCTGGAGGGACATATGCCTTTTTTAGGTCTGGTCACATTGAGCTGGGTGCTTCATCTGCGCTCTTTATTGACACAAAGAAGAAACAAGCTCCACCCATAGAAAGAGGAAAGAAAGAAGCTTCTCCCTAAGAAAGATCTCAGAAGGATAAGATGGATGACACTCTCAGGAAGAGAGTCAAAGGAATATGGGGACTCTAAAGCAAGGATGGGGGGCTGGTAGAGTATCACGGGGTTGATGTTGCCAGGGAGATGAGGGCCTTCTACCAGCAGCCCTTTCTCTGACACCTTTGACAACTAATGGCCAATAGGGAGAGTGATCTCGGACCGTGGCATAATATCCAGTAGTATTAAGGTAGGGAAACTGTATAACTTATCATCCGAACCAAGATACTTTTGAGAATGAAATGGGAACCTATTGATTATGACATAAGTACAAAAAAAGCAAGCCAGGACTGAGACAGCCTTACCAGGCTTATCATCATTCCATTAATCCAGACACTTCCAGGGACAGCACGTGGGGAAGGAGCTGGAGTCCTCAAATGCAGAAGTTTGGGGGAGGGGATTTTCACATTTCCCCCCAAGAGTGGTCTTCGCTAAGTCTTCATTTCTGCCATTTCATTCTGCTCCTAAGAATTTATGGGGGAGGAGGGGGAAGACAGATGAAAAAGAAATAAAGGAAAAAAACTAGACTTGTTGGTAAATATACAGACACACCTCTCACTGTACCACTGCCCAAACAGGGATTTACTTCAGTTCTTGAACTTAGCAGCACTTTAGCAAGGGAGAGACACTGTGAGCAGAGAGACGCCATAGAAGGCAACCCCTCATTGATGCGCCATGACTCAGAATCTGGCTCGATGTCACTGATGGTCCATGGAGTGTTACGGGCTTCCCTGTGCATTGGTGTGTGGACGTGAATGCTGCTAGGAAAGCAGCAATTTTGTCTGAGTCACTGTGGCATCAATACACACACCAAACACAGATTTGAAAGGCTTCTTGCAATAAGAAGGGGAAAACGACCATCTATAAACTAGAAGAACTTTCAAGCACCAGAAGGAATGAAAACAAAGTATTATCAGAGACCGAGAAAAAAAGTGAAACTATTTTTGTTTGCTGAAACACCGGTAAAGGAGATTGTCCTCAGAGAGTGTCTTTCCTGCTTTTACAGACTTCATTTAAAAAAAAAAAAAAAA
>PVKZ01003388.1:0-136258 GCA_004027375.1 Macroglossus sobrinus
TGATGTAGTTCCATTCATTTATTTTTGCTTTCACTTCTCTTGCCTTCGATGTCAAATTCATAAAAACCTCTGTAGGTCCTTGAGTTTCATTCCTATGTTTTCTTCTATGCATTTTATTGTTTCAGGTATCATATTCAGTCCCTTAATCCATTTGGAGTTAATTTTGGTGTGTGGTGATACACAACAGTCTGGTTTTCATCCTTCTGCAGGTGGCTTTCCAGTTTTTTCCAGCACCATTTATTGAAGAGGCTTTCCTTTCTCAAATTTTCAACAAAATAATTTTTGACGAAAATTATTTGCCTATATAAATATGGGTTTACTTCTGGACTGTCAATTCTGTTCCACTGGCCCATGCGTCTGTTTTTCTGCCTTTTTGATTACTGTCTCTGTGTAGTATAATTTGAAGTCAGGCAGAGTGATGCCTTGAGACTCATTCTTTTTTTCTCAGGATGGGTTTGGCAATTCGGGGTCTTTTGTGCTTCCATACAAATCTGATGATTTTTTGTTCTATTTCTGTAAAAAAATGCAGATGAGATTTTGATGAGGATTGCATTAAATCTGTATAATGCTTTAGGTAATATGGTCATTTTAATTATGTTGATTCTTCCAATCCAAGAACATGAAATCTTTCCATTTCTTTGTATCTCCTTTGATTTCTTCTAATAGGTACTTATAGTTTTCATTTTACGGGTCCTTTACATGATTTATTAGACTTATTCCTAGGTGTTTTATTCTTTTTCTTGCAATTGCAAAAGGAATTATTTTTTCCACTTCTTTTTTCCTGACACTTCATTATTAAAATTTAGCAATGCCATGGATTTTTGAACATTGATTTTGTATCCAGAAAGTTTACTGTATTTGCTTATTGTTTCTAGTAGTGTTCTTGTAGTGTTTTTAGGGTTTTCTATATAGAGAATCATGTATTCCGCAAATAGTGACAGTATGGCTTCTTTCTACATGGATGCCTTTTGTATCTTTCTCTTGCATGATTGCACTTGCTAGGACCTCCAATGTCATATTGAATAACAGTGGCAACAGTTGCCTTCTTCCTGATCTTAGAGGGAAGGTTTTCAGTTTTTCACTATTAAGTATAATGTTGGTTGAGGGTTTGTCATATGTGGCCTTTATTATGTTAACGAACTTTTCTTCTATACTGATTTTGTTAAGTGTTTTGATCATAAACGGATACTATATCTTGTCAAAGGCTTTTTCTGCATCTATTGATATGATCATATGATTCTTACTTTTTAATTTGTTTATATGTTGTATCACATTAATTGATTTGCATATGTTGAACCATCCCTGTGCTCCTGGGATGAAGCCTACTTGATTGTGGTGTATAATCTTTTTAATATGTTGCTAGTATATGTTGCTAGTATTTGGTTCACTAGTATCTTATTTAGGATTTTTGCATATGTGTTCATGAGAGTTATTAGTCTAAGTAATGGTCCATTTCTTCTAGGTTGTTATATTTGGTGTTATATACTTTTTCATAGTATTCTTGTACGATCCTTTGTATTTCTTTGGTGTTTGTAAGGGTTGCACTCCTCTGCTTCTATCTGCCTGCTTGTCACCTTACTCCTAATTATGTTTTTTTTTTTTATTTTGTTTTAGGTGAGCTGACCCCTCTCAGTATTTCCTGTAATGTAGGCCTCATAGTGGAGAATTTCCTCAATTTTTGTATGTCTGGAAAGGTCTTTATTTCTCCATATCTAAAGGAGAGCTTAGCTGGAGACATTATTCTTGGCTGATAATTGCTTTCATTTAATAGTTTAAATATTTGATCCCATTTCTTTCGGGCTTGTAAGGTTTATGCTGAGAAGTTCGAGGATAATATAATGGGTTTTCCTTTATAGGTTACCATTTTCTTTTTCTTAGCTGTGCTGAGAATTCTTTTTTGCCATTGGTGTCTGATCATTTTAACACAGTGTGTCTTGGTGAAGGCCTTTTTGGGTTGAGATTATTGGGTGTTCTGTTGACTTCTTAAATTCTAAGCTTTAGCTCATTCCTTAGAGTTGGAATATTCTCATCCACTATTTGTCTGAAAATGCTTCTAATCCTTGTTCCTTTTCCTCCCCTTCAAGAATGCCCATTATTCTTATGTTTCCTCTCCTGATGGTATCAGCCAGTTCTTGTATTTCTCTTTCATTATTTTTTATTCTTTGGTTTTTCTCCCTTCTGATATATTTCTAGGTTTCTGTATTCAATATCACTGACCCTTTCCTCCATTTGTTTGACTCTATTTCCCAAGCTTGCTATTTCATTTTTCATCTCTTGCAGTGTGTTTATCTCTGGAAGTTCTATTCAGTTCTTTTTGAGGGTTTTCATCTCCTTGCCCAAGAACTCATTCTGCTTATCTAGTTTTTTGTTTTTCCAGTTCTTGAAATTGTTGATATGAATTGTCTTGGATCAATGTTTTTTTTTTTTAGAAATACCATCCTGAATTCTCTGTCATTTAAGTTGCATATTTCTATGTCCGTAAGATTATTTTCTGGAGATTTTTCTCTTTCTTTCTGAGATGATACCTTGTCACCTTGGTTGTTCATGGTGTTTAATGGACTATTTCTCTGCCTAGGCATTAATGGAAGTATATTCTACTTTTTAAATTTTATTTTATTTCCAGAAAGAAGATTTATTATATAAAGGTTTCTTTTTAGACTGTTGTTAAGAAGTTATTTTTCTTTTGGTCTCCAGTAGGTGGCGTCTAATCCTCTTTGATCCCTGCTTTATATAGTCTTAATAATGCCTTTTTTTCCCCCTAATAGATATTCTGTCATGCTCATTACCCTCAATCTCAGTCCCTGTCAGTGTTAATAACAATTTCTTTAGTGTTTGCTCAGATTCTCCTGGGCTCCATGGTGTTTGGTCTCAGAGGATATGGTGGGCCCTCTGGGTTGAGGGATTGGGATTGGGGCTCCACCTTGCATTTTGCAGCTGTGGCTGGTAATAA
Source organism: Macroglossus sobrinus (assembly GCA_004027375.1). Lineage (NCBI taxonomy): Eukaryota > Metazoa > Chordata > Mammalia > Chiroptera > Pteropodidae > Macroglossus > Macroglossus sobrinus. The sequence goes on from PVKZ01003388.1 coordinate 2,951, forward strand.
TCACCTGTTGTTTCTCTTCTGTCCCCGCTTCTCTGCTTTCTGCCCTGATGACTGGACACTGCCACTGGTGCATGGAGTTCACAGCTCTCCTAGGCAGAGCTGTTTGGGGAACTTGACACACCTTCTCCTCTCCCCCTCCTCCTGCAGGGTGCTCTGGCTGTGAGAGGCAGGCAGCTTATTTGTTTCTTCCAATCTACCAGTTGACTCCTGGGGTTCTGACCTATGTAGCTCTTATGCACAAATCTCATGCGCAGACGTGCTTGTGTGCAGTTTGGATGTTTCTGTTGAGTTTTAGATGTTCCCCTTATTGTTGTTTCAAGGGGAGAGATCTGGAGATGTCTGTCACTCCACCATGTTTCTTATGTCACTCTCTATTCTATATCCTTTGATTGGAGCATTTAATCCATTTACATTTAAAGTGATAATTGATATATGCATAGATATTACCATTTTATTATTCATATTATGTTATTTTTTTCTTCCCTTTTATTTAAAAAGAAGTCCTTTTAACATTTCTTGTAATACTTGCCTGATGAAGATGAATTTTAGTTTTTTCCTGTCCGAGAAACTCTATTATCTCATCTTCAATTTTAAATGATAGATGTGGTATGTAGACTTGTCTTTGTTTTAGGTCCTTTCTTTTCATCACTTTAAATATTTCCTGCCAATCCTTTATGTCCTGCAAAGTTTCTGTTGAGAAATCAGCTGACATTCTTATAGGAGTACTTTTGTAAGTAACTAGCCGCCTTATTCTTGATGCTTTTAGGATTCTCTATTTGTCTTTAACTTTTACCATTTTAATTATGATGTGTGTCTTGTGAGTCTGTTTGGGTTCACCTTGTTTGGCACTCTGCACTTCCTGGACTTGTATGTCTATTTACTTCACCAGGTTAGGAAAGTTTTCAGTCATTATTTCCTCAAATATGCTCTCCATGTTTTGATTTCCCTCTTCTGGTACTCTGTGATGCAAATATTGTTATGCTTGATGTTGTCCCAGAGATCCCTTAAACTATCCTCGTTTTTCAAATTCTTTTTCTTTTTGCTCTTCTGATTGGGTGTTTTCTGCTTCCTTGTCTTCCAAATCTCTGATTTGATCCTCCGCTTCATCAAATCTACCATTGATTTCTTATTTTTCATTTTAGTTATTGTATTTGTCATTTCTGACTGGTTCTTTTTTATAGTTTTTATGTCCTTTTTCATGCTTATTCTCTCTTTGTCTAAATTCTCACTGAGCTCATCTATTCTCCTAAGTTCATTGAGCATCTTTATAACTGGTCTTTTGAACTCTGTCTTATAGGTTACATGCCTCCACTTAATTAGTTCTTTTCCTGAAGTGTTCTCCTGTTCTTTCATTTGGGATATTTTTTCTTCTTCTTCTTCTCATTTTGGCTGCCTCTCTGTTTGTTTCTCTGTATTAGGTAGGTCTGCTATATCTCACAGTCTAGGCCTGGTGCCCTTATATAATAGGTGTCCTGTGTGGCTCAGTGGCTCAGCCTCCTTGATCACCTTTACCAGCTGCTCCCAAAGTGTCCCTTGTGTGTCCCTTGTGTGTCTCTTGTGTGTGTGCCCTTCTGTTATCATTGAGCCTTGATTATTTTGGGCACATTAGTGAATTGACTCTCAGGCTGACTGGCTATGAGAATTGGTGATGCCACAACGTATGAGCTGCTGTGTGGGCGGATCCCACAGAGTGTGGTTTACCCCAGCAGTTTTGTATGCCTTGATTCTGGAGCCCCTTGCAAGGGGCTTTAGTGCAGGCTGCAGTCAGCTGCCTGTGACTGGCCAGCGGCTACCTGGTAGGAACTACAAAGCTATCTGTGTTTGGTTACTAACTGAGCTGGGCTTGGAGGTATGTAGGAGAGGCCATGCGATGAACTGAAGCTGACTGCCACTAGTGCTGGGTCTGAGACTGTTCAGCAAAAGGCCTGGGGTCCCCCCTGGCTTGAGGCTATCAGACAGTTGTCTGAAAGTCTCAGCAGATGAATGAGATGGAGTCTCAGGGAGTCACCAGGGTGGAGCAAGCGGTATTCCTCAGATGGGTGCAGGTTCAGATTTGTCGTCAGTGCTGAGCTTCTGGCCACTCGCAGATTCTCTGCTCACACTGAGGCTAGCTGCTGACTCCTGAGGTTTGCTCAGAACTGTTACAGGTATTGCTAGTTTCCCGGCACTGAAAGTGTCTCCCACGGCGCACAAGCGGAGGCATGTTGATTGCTGCCGAAGGAAGCTCCTGTTGAGAGCACCTATTGGGGCTACTTGCCCAGTAACCATCCAGAATTGCCACTAGCCAATTTATGAATTGGGTGTTTTGGGGTTTCAGGGAGTCACCTGACAAGGATTATGCTGAATCTGTAAAACAGTTTGGAGAATATTGCCATACTGACAATATTAAGTCTTCCAAGCCATGAACATGGATGTCTTTCCATTTATTTATGTGCTTTTTAATTTCTTTCAGCAACTTTCTGTAGTTTTTAGTGTATAAGACTTGCAACTTCTTGGTAAATTCATTCCTAAGTATTTTAGTCTTTGGAAGCTTTTGTAAATGGAATTGTTTTCTTAGTTTCCTTTGTGGATTGTTCATTGCTAATGTATAGAAACACAGTAAGTTGTATGTTGTTCTTGTATTCTGCAAATTTGAGGAATTTATGTATTAGCTTTAGTAGTTTTTTGTGGACCCCTTAAGATTTTCTACAGATAAGATCGCCTCATCTGTGAATAGAGACAATTGTACTTCTTCCTTTGTGATCTGGATGCTTCCTTTTTTCTGTTTTTCTTTTTCCTAATTGCTCTGGTTAGAATTTCTATAACAATGTTGAATGGCAGTAGTGAATGTGGATGTTTTTGTTTTGTTCTTGATCTTAAAGGAGAAAGCTTTCTGTATTCCACCACTGAGTGTGATGTTACCTGCTGGTTTTCATAGTTGCCCTTTATCAGGTTAAGGAAGTTTTCTTTTACTCGTAGGTCATTATTTTTATCATGAAAGGGTGTTGGATTTTGTTAAGTACTCTTTCTACATCAATTGAGATGTGATTTTTGTCCTTCATTCTATTAATGTGCTGTAATACATTTTTATATGTTGAACCGTCCTTGCATTACCCTGGGCCTGGCTGAGTCTGACTGGGTCGTTGAAGAGCAGATGCAGAGCCAGGAGGGCCTTCCCATGAAGGTGTGTGTGGGGGCCGGCAGCTCCTGGCATACACCCAGGGTGTGGTCTCTGTTCTCTAGCAGTGTGGCCCTGGGTCCTGCAGGGGCCACACTGGACATGTTGGGGCTTAGTCTCTGGCTGCCCAACTCTTTTGGTCTCTACCTCATGGTGGCTGTGCCTGGGGGTGATGTATGGCCTCTTACCTGGGAAAGCCCTCAAGGTATATGGGAAGGAATGATAGAAAGTTCAGAGTTCAGCTTCACATTAACATCTCCAGTTACTTCCCGCTCCTCCATAGAGCTGAGAAAATGCTTGTCACTTCTGCATTCAGCACAAAGATTGCAAAGCAGTCATACCCCTTACTGTTTTGCTGATCCTTTTACTCAAGATTGAACTTTTTCTATCACCGCCATAGGCCTGGAATATGCTGCTGCCAGTCTAGGCTGTGAGGGTTAAAGTGGGGAGAAAACTGATCAGAAATGTCCATTGTCTCTATTAGCCAAGTGCAAAGTGGTTATCACCTTCAACCAAGGACTCCGAGGAGGACGCGTGGTGGAGTTGAAGGAGATAGTGGACAAAGCTGTGAAGCACTGCCCAACCATCCAGTATGTTCTGGTGGCTCACAGGACAGATAACAAGGTCCACATGGGGAATCTGGATGTCCCTCTTGAGCAGGTGGGTTTACCTCACATTGTATAGTTTGAGGAGAGGTTATTATTTGGTTAACTAGGTCTGAGTCTTATTAGACTGTGTTTCTGAATCTGGGTTCCCTAGAGGTGTCCAGGGTTCCCCTGTGATATTTGATGGGTTTACATCATGGTTGGGAAGATGGAACTCAAATAACCACAAACAGAGAAACAGCTAATAGAACAGAAATGGTTGGATTTAACTTTTTATTTTGCATCCTCTCTACATCTGGAATTGAACTGGGGCAGTCCAGAGAAGGTGAGCTCTGGTCCAGTCTGCTAGTTGAGTCTTACAGTGGCCGAGGATAGTTGTTTGCAAGGAAGCGGAATGAAGGGGAGAGGCTAACTGCCCTGGGTGGCGCTCTTCTTTTTTCCCCACTTACAGGAAATGGCCAAGGAGGACCCTGTGTGTGCCCCAGAGAGCATGGGCAGTGAAGACATGCTCTTCATGCTGTATACCTCCGGGAGCACCGGGACACCCAAGGGCCTTGTGCACACTCAGGCGGGCTACCTTCTATACGCCGCCCTGACACACAGGGTATGGCCTCACTGGTGGGTGGAGGTGCGAGGTGCTAAGTTCCTGGTGGGACTGGGCAGGGGACTCAGTGGGGCTAGATCCAGGGCTAGAACTTCTGTTATTAAGCAGCTTCCACGAGTATGACTGCAGTGTGTTCATGAGCAGGGCTGCTGTAAGTTGTGGCACTAGCCCAGTGGAGAGGGTGGGCAGAGGAGCTGTGTTCCTGTCCTTGCTGGAAGAGTCCAGGTCCCAAACTTGAGTCTTACTGCTGGCCTTTAGCCCTTTGCACCTATGCCTGTATCATCTATTGGCTCAAGGGCCTGCAGGAATCTTGCCTTAACCAGCTCTGATGTACTCACTGGCAGGGTCGCCTTCTGATGCTCAGGTCCTAGACACTTTGTCCTTCCTGGGCCTCTTCCTCTATAAAAAAAAAATGTCAAAAATTATATTTTACAACTGCTCTGGTATAAAGATAAATATATTACTATTATATATTAAAACATTTTCTTTTACTTAAAAGATTATTCTTTTTCCTTCTGATTTTAAAGGAAAGTAAAACATTTTCAGGGGTCCCTGAAATTATTGTGGCCTCTAGGCCCTGCTCACTGGGACCATGTTTTGAAAGTAAAATTAAAAAAAAAAAAAGATTTACTTTTACGAAGAAAATTAAATTTAGTGCAAAGAAGTTATATTACAGCAGACCATCCTTTTTGGCACCAGGGACCAGTACGGTGCTCCTGTGAGAATCTAATGCCTGAAGATCTGAGGTGGAGCTGAGGCGGTAATGCTAGTGTGGGGAGCAGCTGCAAACACAGATACCGCTTCACTTACTCGCTCACCCGCTGCTCACCTCACCGATTCCTAATAGGCCGTGGACTGTACCAGTCCGTAGCCTAGGGGTTGGGGACCCCTGCTATAGGGATTATAAAGCAAACACTGTGACACATTTTTATATTCCAATAAAGAGTTTAGAAATTGGTACTCATTTAAATGTGAGTGGGGGCTAGCAGTTTATCATGGCAACCTTGGTTGCCTTGAGAAGTGGCTGACACTTTCCATGTGGGATTGGATTTTGATGTATCATCTGTGGACCAGACCCTCTCTTTTGAAGAAGGTAAAACTCAGCTTCAGCAGCAAAGAGAACTATCTGGCCAAGTGACTGGAAAGACCAGGCTCATCTAAGCAGAGCTCAGACAACAGGGCAGTGAAAGTGCAGTCATTCTTAAAAGTATCCCCGCTTCCCTCCACTCCCCCTCTCCCCAATCCCCACCCCAGCATGGCTGCACAGGGCCCATTACTATGCTGTCTAGAAACTCCTGGAGAATCTCAGTATTTGTCTTTGGCAGCAGAAGACTGGTGCCATTTGCCCCCAATTAAAAAAAAATATTTAAAATAGAACATAGATACATAAAAACCATCCAAATCAAATTTGTGGCTTAATGAATTATTATAAGGCAAACTTGCTTCATTCCAGAAATGGAATGTCACCAGCCTCACAGAAGCCCCTTCATAGCCCATCTGCCCTCAGCCTCCTCCCCACATCCTGACTTCTGCAGCAGAAGTGCCTAACATTTTTTGCTGTGAGAATCTAATGCCTCATGATCTGAGGCGGAGCTGAGGCAGTGAAGCTAGCGCTGGGGAGTGTCTGCAAATACAGATGAAGCTTTGCTTGCTTGCCTGCCACTCACCTCCTGCTGTGCAGCCCAGTATGGTCCATGGCCCAGGGGTTAGGGACCCCTGTTCTACAGCATCACTGCCTTGTGTTTTCCTGTCTCTAGTTGACACCTGAATGTACATCCCTAGATCCTACAGCTTACTCTTGCGACTGACATTTTTTGATATGTCTTTTAAGCCTTTTTAAAAGTATAGTTTTCCCTTTATCCCTTCCATTTTCTTAAACTTTGTCTGTTGTAGCATTTGGCTGTTTGTCCTGGTGGCCCTGGCTGGCCTTTGTGTTTCCTGCAAAGGGTAGTTAGATCCAGAGATGGGATTGAGCTCAGGTTGGGCCCTTTGACAAGAATGCTGCAGACACCTGTGTCACTCCTCTCAGGCTCTTAGAAGCTAATGAAGCTTGAGGCATTTCTTGGTCTTTTCAACTTTCATGTTCTGCAGTTTTTAAGGGATTTAAAACATTGTGGCATAACTTAATGCAGGAAGATGCCTTAATACATAAGACTAGATGACGTTTTACCTGTGAGTAAATGTGTGGCCACCACCTGTATCAGGACACAGGATTGTCCTCAGCTCCTGGAATGCCCTGACATGCTACTCACAAGGCCCAGCAAGACTAACTCTGGTGTGACCTCTGCATACAGATCAGCTTTGTCAAGCTGAGGTTCATAGAGCATGCAGCCTGGGGTCTGGCTTCTTTCACTGTCCTCTGCAAGAGTCAGTGTGTTGCTGTGTATACTAGTAACTCCATCTTTCACTGCTGTGACTCCATGAAGCCACTGCAGTGTTCTTTCTCCTTTGCTTTCGGTGGTCATTGGAGCACCTGCATCTCACAGTTAAAGAACATGCTTAGTGACATGTGGGAATGTGGGGTGATGGGCCCTTGACTGCCTCTTCTGTTTCTGCAGCTCGTGTTTGACTACCAACCAGGGGATGTCTTTGGCTGTGTGGCTGACATTGGCTGGATCACAGGACACAGCTATGTGGTATATGGGCCTCTCTGCAATGGAGCAACCAGTGTCCTTTTTGAGAGCACCCCAGTTTACCCTGATCCTGGTAAGGACTAGGAACCCAAATAGTGTCCCCAGGAGGGTGCTTGAGGAAAGAGGAGAGATTTAAAGGAGGGTGGAGTGGGGGCCTTCACTCTGGCCTAGCTATGGTTTGTGGTCCCGTGGTATAGTGCTGAGCCTTGGACTCTGCCAGGTGGGCCAGGACTGGGGACCTTGTCTACCGTAAGATCGGAGGAGCAATAGAAGGGGGTCCAGTTTGGCACTGGAAGCCATCTCAAGACTACCCACTCCAGTGTTCTCTAACTTAAACTGTCTGCCTCGGACTTTCCCTTTGAGGGCTAGGCAGCAGGTCGGGACCGAAAGCACTGTTCTCTTACCTCTGTGGCTACTTAACTAGATCCAGTCCTCCCTCAAAGCCAGGCCAACTGACCTCCTCAGTTTCCCCCAGACAGGGGGGCTTTCTATAGCCGGCTGCTTGTGTCCTCAGGGCTGTTTCATTAGAGTGTGTCAGGTGTGGCTGGAGCCACCTCCGTGAATTGATTTCATTTGGAGGTTGTGACCATGTCTTGCTCACCTTGGTATCTTCCCCTCAGTACAGTGTCCCTAAGTATTTGTTTTAATGTAATTGAATAGTGGTGGCCCTGCTGGAAGGGCCAACTGTCCCATAGCACTGACAGTTATACGCATAGAATATCATTGTCACCTCCCCTGGATCCTCTCCATCCTCCCACGGGGGTGCAGTGGCTCTGGATACACTCTCGGAAGAATGCGTAGGGGGATAGCCAGGGGAGGAAGAGCCATGTCTTAGGTGCGGTTGCAGGCATGTCACTTCAGCCACTTGAAACTCTGCTCCCCGTGTGTAGAGCGATGGTGGTGAGTTGTAGGGGTTTCTGGGAAATGAGGTGAGTGTGTGCTAGGCAGTTGTCCTGCTCCGTGGGGAACACAGTATTACAGGGGAAGCACCAGTTACCACTTTAGAGACCATTTAAATGCAACTGAACACAAGCTCTATGTTAGTGCTGCATGGGTTATTTTTAAATTCAGAGTAACATTCTTTTAACTTATTCTTCATATCATGTGGGTATACCATGTGAATGCAGCTGCCCAGAGCCAGGTGAAGGCTATTTGCAAATGGGCCTGCCAATAGATGGGAATAGGGGAGTGGGATGACTGCCACAGTGGACCCTTTCCCAGGGGGCTCCCTTTCCATCCCAGTGACAGATGTTGAATCCTGTTTTTGTGAACAATGCAGGTGTTTGCACATATTTAATACCCAGTGCTGTTGACTGATCTCTAAATTAGGTTAAAATAGATAATTTTATTATAATAGATAAAATTATTATAATTTTATTTCAGACCACCTGAATTGTTTTTGTAGGTCGGTACTGGGAGACGGTGCAGAGGTTGAAGATCAATCAGTTCTATGGTGCCCCGACAGCTGTCCGGCTGTTGCTGAAATATGGTGATACCTGGGTGAAGAAGTATGACCGCTCCTCCCTGCGGACCCTGGGGTCAGGTAAATACCACTCTGCAGTCAGAGAGGGAATGCATGTCATCTGTCAGAGCCAGTGCAGGCTTCTAAGTGATTTTAACCATGGCCATTTCTTTGAATTCAAACAATGCCAGCCTGCATTGAGTAGGAAGCAGAGGTCAGCCCCTCCCTGGAGACCACCACTGTTAACAGCGTGGGGCACAGCATTCCAGGCACTATTTGTGCCTCGGTTCTGTACTTAATCCTTATTATGAACCCTTACCAACTTGGTAAGGTAAGTCCTGCATTCTTTCTTGGTGGCTGCACAGGATTGCCCTGTGGAAGTCAGCTGCAGTTCACTCATCATTCCTCTGATGCTGAGCACTGACTATTCCCAAGCACTGTAGTAAATGTCATTCTGTGCTGTGCACTGCTCTCGCTTTGGATATTGCTAGGCAGGTAGTTGCTAGATCCAAGGTAATCTCCATTCACAGTGTCGATAGATGTTGCCAAGTCACATGAAAACTTTTGGGAAAGGTGACATGGGGTTTGTTCATATGATACTGGGAGGCCCTGCCTGTTCCATCTGCTTTTCCCTGATGCGTTTCATTTCTGCTCCCCCACATGTTGTCAGGTGTGGTCAGGAAGGAAAACAAGGCAGGAGGCCCTCCATGCTCCTTGGTGAATACAAGGATCTGCTTGCTGGTTTTCATGGAGGAAGAGCATTTGGGGCAGGTACCCCTAGGGATTTGTCTTTCTGCCAGTGTGTCCTTTGAAAAGGACAGTGTGCATGCTTCATTTGTCAGTACCAAGGGCATGCAGTGCTGGTACAGAACTTGGGGGCTTGGTTTGCTCTGCCCGCTGTGCTTGCAGCACCCTGCTGCCCCCTTCCACTTCTCAGGGGCCTGACCCTTCCTCTAGCCCCCTTCTGTGCTACGTCTCCTGGGGATTTCCTTGGCTTCTCTGGACCTTGGGCTGTCAGCTCTTAGATCACCTGACTCCAACTGAGATATCTCTCCTCATGCTGACCATTTCACCAGGCAGTGAGCTCACAGAAGTCACAGCCATTTGTGTCTTCAGCACTGCTGTGCCCACATGCCGGAAAACACAGCAGGTCAGGTAGGGGCTGACTGCTTATTGTGAAGCTGAGCACCCAGATGTTGTCCTGAGGGCTCCACGCAAGACTCTGGCTTCTCTGGGACAGAAGCCGTTAGGCAGTGCTGCCTGAAAGCCGCATTTTCATGCAACCAGCTCCTCTCTGCTCAAGGCCGGCCTGGTGGTCAGTGTCAGTTTGTTTCTGGATGAACAAGCCCTTGGAATTTCTAAGTGGGGGCAGCAGAAAGTGCTTTGGGCTATGTTCTAGGTGGTGGGGAGTCTGAGTTGCCTCTCTTGGCCTGTTGGTGCTGTGGAGGTAAGGCCTGTGCACTCCTGACTGGGACCCCATGTGGATGGAGAGGACTCATGATGCGTCCCTACACTCTGGGCTAGGCAGCAGGTGGGGAGTGAAAGCAAGTAGACGGATGTCTAGGGCCATCGAAACATCTCAGGTTCTCCAGATGTTGTCTGCAAGGTCACCTGAGTGGGCCTAGGGAGTTAGATGGGGACATGGGTGGAGGGAGGTTTGAGTTGCCATATGCACTTGTGGGACTTAGTTGCTGAGGAAAACTCACAAAGACCCAAATGCTGTGTTAGAGTAGAGTGTCTGTCTCTGCAGAAAGCTGCCTCAGGCAGGGGTCCCCCAAGGCCCCTGCGGTTCTCCCTCCATAAAAGTCATGGCCAGACCCACTCTTGGATCTTCCTCTCTTGGATCAGGTAGCGCTGATGCATGCAGGGACTCTTTTGCACCAGGGAGCCCACATGAGGTTCAGCCAGGCTCTGAGTACTTTGCTTGTCTGGGGGTCATATTGCTGCCATGTGACCAGTGCCAATAGCAGAACCCTGAGAGGTTTCTCAAAGATCAGGTTCTCAGTAAGCAGTGCTGACAGGCTGGCGAAACATACCTGGCAACTCCTTGCAAGGGGCATCAGGCAGCACTGGGGACTAGTAGACTTCCTATGTGACGAGGGCCAGTTTTGTGTTGGTCTGCTGCGCTCATAGCTCAGGACCATTCTAGGCAGCTGGATTAGTCCTCGCAGCACTCCAGACTTGGGCATGTTGATTTCATTTACTCTTACCAGTCGGCAGAATCCAGCTCACTCAAGACTTCTACCCCACGATATATATTTCTTGAAAAACTTTTTAACTTTTAATTTTACAATTAACGCACAGATATATTCTTATTGTAAAAAGAAAAACTCGATAATTTGCAACAAAAGCTGACATCCTTTATGGATGCTGGTCCAGGGGACCCTATTGTTTGCTTGTTCACCTTCTGGCAGCTTCTTCAAAGTTATATTCCTGTGCAAAAACACAGCTCAGCGTTGAGATGATTCTTTAACATGAATGTGATCAAGCTATACTATTATCCTGTGATGTTTATTTTAACTCATCAATAGGCAGAGATTTCCATATGGCTCTGCCCCCTTGTTTGAAAACTTGCTCACACCCTTTTGTGTGCATTGCCATGGTTCTTGCAGTCATGTCCCTGTGGTTGGCTATTGGGGCTGTTGGCAGTTTCTCAGTATCAACCATGCTGCAGTGGCATCTTCCTGCCTCTTTTTTGGGCATGTATGAGTGCAGAGGTGATGTACACAACACCCAGCCACCTGTATGACCAGCATGGGAGACCACAGCCAGGAAAGGTCTTGGTTAGCTGCTACATCGTGGGTGCTCCTGATCCAAAGGCAACTGGTATGAAAGTATTTCAGTATTTTAGCAACAATATGTCTAAATCTGCTGGTTCTGGCTGAATTCTATACTGGTGTGAGTGTTTTATTAGAGTAGTGTCTTAGGTGTTCGGGCTGCTATAAAAAAAAACACAGACTGAGAGGCTTATAAACAATAGGAATTTCTCTCTCACAGTTGTAGAGGCTGGGAAGCCCAAGAGAAAGGAATGGGCATGGGTAAGTTCCAGTGAGAGCCCTCTTCTGTTTCAAAGACAGTGCTTTCTTGCCTGTCCTCATGTAGTGAAAGCGGGAGGGGGCCCTGCAGGGTCTCTTTTATAAGAACTCTAATCCCCTTTTTGAGAGCTCCACCCTCATGATCTCAGCACCTCCCAAAGGCTCCACCTCCTAATACTATTATCTTTAGGGGCTGGGATTCCAACATAAATTTGGAGGACACACACCTTTAGACCATAGCAAGTAGGTACTGGCAATAAGTCGTAGGGGGTGAACACTTCCCTCTTTCTATCGAGATGTAAAATATGATGAAAAGCACAAATGCAAGGTGTTCAGCTTGAGAACTATTTACACATACACATACACATACATAACCACACCCAGATTAAACTGTAGAAATTTTCAGTGTTCAGAATGTTTCCCTATGCTCCCTCCCAGTCAGGAGCCCTCAACCATGACTACTACTTGATTTCTCTCAGTGTGGACTGATTTGCTTGCTCTTGAACTTCATACCGTGGGCTTGTGTGGCATGTGTTACTCTTGTGCCTGCTGTGGTTGCTCAGGGCTGTGACTCAGGTTCATCCCTGTTGAGCGTAGCAGCGGCTTACTTGTTTTCATGCTGTATAGTATTCCATTACATGAATACAGCACTCTTTATTTTTCTATTCCACTCTTGATGGATAGGTTTTAGATTCTGGCCACTGTAAACATCCTTGTATGTGTCCACTTTCGGTGGACATATGCATTCATTTCTGTGGGGTGTGTACCAAGAGTGAAATTTTTGAATAATAGGATAAACTTATATTTAGCTTTGGTATAATCTGCCCTAAAATATTGTCCAAAGTAGTTGTATCATTCACTTTTAGATGTTAAGAGAAATACCCAAATTGCTCCCCAAGATTGCCATACCAAATTATACTTCTATAGTGCATGTGATATTGTTTCCCCCACATTCTTGTCATTTTTAAAAAAATTTTAACCCTCTAATGGTGAAAATATCTCATTGTAATGTAATTTTTATTTCTTTGATGTCCATAATGTGTGACACATTTCACTGCTTTTTGATATCTCCTTTTATGTCCTTCAGGAAAATTATATAGCTGTTTCCCCTTAATAATCTTTTCCTTCTAGTTTCAGATTTATTGAAGTCTGTTAACATCTTTTTTTTTTTTTTTCCAGTGGGAGAACCAATCAACCAAGAGGCCTGGGAGTGGCTCCACAAGGTGGTAGGGGACAGCAGATGTACATTGGTGGACACCTGGTGGCAAACAGGTGAGAGCATCCTCGAGGAGGAGGGTCAGGGTATGCTGGGGAAGTGGGTGCAGGGCTTACCCAGTGGGTTCTTCCTGAAACAGCTGTGCTCTCATGTTAGTGCATTGAGAACATACAGCTAAGCACCAAGTTCAGGGGTCAAGTGTGAGGCTGTGCAAGTGCAACACCACCCATGTCTCAGCCCTTGATGTGATTGTTGAAAACCTGACATGGACCAAGGAAGCTCGGAGGTGGAGCCTGGTGGCAGCTATTTTGCAGCTGTAGGACTTGGGATGTGTAATGACTTCTCTGAGCCTTGGTTTTCTCATTTGTAAAATGGGGATGCTCCTTCCAGACCCTGGGTGAGGATGGAATGAGGGGATACCACTAATGCATGTTGCTCAAGGCTGACATATAGTAAGTATTCAGCTAAATGTTCACTTTCCTCATAGGGTCACTTTTGAATGTAAGTATGATGAGGATGGGCCCTATTGTTTAAGGAACTGTGAGTCTAAATCTAAACTTTAGTGGGAAAGGAGTTTTCTCTGTAGCGTTTTGTTCAGATGTCCCCTATCTTCTCTTGAGTATCTGACTTATTAGACTCTTTGGGGCAGGAGACCACTACTGATGTGGCTAAGGTCGGTCTCATCTTCTGAGAAGCCAGAAAATGAGATGTTCTAAATAGCTCAGTTTTCATTTATTCAGGAGGGCACAGGACTGAGATTACAGCTGAGCCTCATGAGGTGTTTCCATGCAGGCTGACAGAGAGAACTGCCAGAGAAATAACATGAAAACAGAATTTGTGGGCATCTGTTTTTGCTGTTATGTATGGAATGGGCACTGGTCCAGAAGCAGTTCTTCATCTTCCTGTGCAGGCAGGTGGGCTCTGCCTTTCTTAATGAAGTGAGGGCTGGATAAGCAGAGCCTCAGAGAAGGAGAGGCAGCACCCTCTGGGCCACAGAGCCGCGACACCTGGGGCTGTGCTCTCCGTCTGGGCCCCACTCCCACTCTGCAGTGGAGGAGACCAGAGCACAAGTCTAGTTTTGGCTCTGATAAAATTTCTTGTGACACTGGGGGCCGTTTTCTTCCCCCAAATGGGCACTTTCACCCACCTCTCACTCTGGGAGAGCACCAGTCAGACCCTTGATGACGTGGCCTGGATGAACATGTCACTAACCTGTAAGCCCATCGGTGTTTCATTCCTGTTGTCTCCACAGAAACGGGTGGCATCTGCATCGCACCGCGGCCCTCAGAGGAAGGAGCAGAAATTCTCCCCGCCATGGCAATGAGGCCCTTCTTTGGCATCGTCCCAGCTCTCATGGATGAGAAGGTGCACAAGGGCCTCACAAGGGTGTCTCCTTCCTCCATGTGCACCGCCACAGAGCTCCCGTGTTCCTTTCTGCCTTCCTGGCCTCCTCTGCCCGCTTGCCCATGTCATGTGTGCTCACGGCCTGGGAGATGGCAGAAAGGCCTCTGTCTTCACATAGTATTCACTGCAGAGTCTCCTCTCAGAGACACAGTAGATTAAATCGCCTCATGGGGGAAGCCCAGGTTCTCTTCAGAAGCCCTCTCAAGGCAGGTTCCTTGTAGAGGAGAAAGCTCTGGACATTTCCTTTGGGGAACACTTGTCATTTTTCTGCCTCAAACCAACCAGTTAGGAGAACAATGCTGATTGTCAGTTCATTTGAAGCTTCTCAACCAGAATCTGCCTTTTCTCTTACACTTGCGTCTCCTGGGTCTGCAGGGGAACATCCTGGAGGGCGGTGATGTCTCTGGAGCTCTGTGCTTCTCCCAGGCCTGGCCGGGCATGGCCAGGACCATCTACGGAGACCACCAGAGGTTTGTGGATGCCTACTTCAGGGCTTATCCAGGTGAGCTGGCTAACGTGGGTCTTGTCATGCCTTTACACCTGCTGCTGGAACCCTATTCCCAGAAAACGTTTCTGAGGTCACGGTGACTGTGAGCATAGCGCAGGTTAGGGACAAGCACCTTTGAGGCATGACTTTGAATCCCACCCCCTCCCTCTTTACCTCCCTGACTTTATGTCGAAAATGGGAAGAGACCTATCTCAGGGACCTCATGGTTAAGTGAGACAGCACGCCTGAGGCTGTTAAGAAAAAACAGTGAAGAAATGATCTTGGAAAACTATCATGACGGCTACAAGTTTTTTTCTGGTTTTTGATTTTTTCTCCCAGTTTGTTTTTGTGTCATTGGGTTGGAAGCGTGCATACACAGTGTGCCTGTTGGAACCCATAGTCTTCAGTCTCAGACTTGTGAATGAGACTCACTTTTGGAGAAACTTGAGTCCACTCCTTGTATGTTTTCTGCTCAGACATTTGCAATCTTCACTGCATTCTGCTGTCTCAGAGCCATCTGCTCTTTCACTAGCTCACAGCCAAATAGCACATCTAGAGAGTGTCTCCACGAAGAGTGGCAGTGAGGACCAGCAACAGGAAGTCAGCAGGGTGTAGGGATTGGAGCTTTCTTCTATAGAGTGAGGTTGAGACATGGGTCCCACTGTGTCTTTTATGGAAGGAAGAGCGCCCTACTGGGTCTTGGTTCAGAGGCACTGAATTCCCTTGCTATGGTGCAGGCTACTACTTCTCTGGAGATGGGGCTCACCGAACTAAGGGTGGCTATTACCAGATCACAGGGCGGATGGATGACGTCATCAATATAAGTGGCCACCGACTGGGGACTGCAGAAATCGAGGATGCCATGGTGAGTGCAGGTCACGTCGGTCTCATTGGGAGCTGTACTTTGCTGAGTCAGCTGTTCCACCTCCCACATATCGTGCTACTTTGTTCTGTGCAGGCAAGCCACCCTGCGGTGCCAGAGACTGCTGTCATCGGCTACCCCCACGACATCAAAGGAGAAGGTGAGCGACGTGGAAGGAGCTCCTCTAATCTTTGGTATTGGTGCCCATCGTGGCACTTCTATAAAAAGAACAGACTCTAGAGGAAGGGTGGCAGAGTATTTATGGGTGAAGCTCTTGGTTTTCTTCTTTTGCCAGTGGAGATTTTGGATGAGGAGCCTGAATGGCAGGCCCATTAGACTAGAGTCAGATTTTGAGATGCCCTAGCTCTACTGTCCTTTAAGAATGCTCATCTACAGGTGGCCCCGAGCTGTTTGGCCGCAGCTGAGTATGGGGAGTTTCCTTCTCTGTCCATAGTGCCTCTGGTGGCCCTGTTACAGAGGCCTTATGACGAAGTACCCTGCCTTGCTTACATTGTCTCCTCGCACGTGCTCATGCACAACATCAGGTGTCAATTCTGTAGCCATTCTGGCTGATCAGAGTTTGCCGTGAGCAAGCTCTTTTGCTGCTCTGGGACTGGAGGGATTTGACCTCTGGTTCCCACTGCACAGAGACATGCAGGGAGAATGGAGAACGAGTGATCAGAATTGTCTTCTTTACTGATGACACACTTTGTTCCAAAGTCTGCCAGATTCTAAGCAGGTAGGTCTGGGAAGGGGTAGGATCATCTGAGTGTTGTAATGCCTGGTCTGGTGTGAACTAGACACTCGCTGACCCTGGGCTGCACTGCCAGGCACACTGACCTCCACTATTCTGCAGGTGGCCTAGGTTTGGGTGTTCTTTCTCCTGCTGTAAGGAATATCCCATGTCAAGTGTGTCCCAGATGTCACCTGCCTTCTTTTTACATTTGTGTACCGCTGTTTTATTTATTCCACTTTCTCTAAATTGTTTATTATTTATTCCACTTTCTCTAAATTGACCCATTGTAAAATTTAATACTAATTTTAGTGCTCTAAAAAAGGCTCGTTCAGTTGCCCTTGAGCCTGCTTTCTCTTTGTTAACATGAGACTAGGATGTATTGGGGGCTGGTAGGGATCTGAAGGGATGGTGACAGATCCTCATGAGTGACTCTCAGAGGCCTCACGCCACTTTATGCTCCCACCAGCAACTCTCAGCACTGCTTCATGGCATCCTAAGCAATTTTGGTATTGTCAGGCCTTTTAATGCTTGCCAGGCTGGTGGGGGAGAATTCATATATCATGGGTATGATGATATGCATTTTCCTGATTTCTTATAAATTTGAGCATCTGTCCATTTATATAATACAGGAATAACCCATTAACTGTTCTTGGTAAGCTGTAAAGCCATCTTCCGAAAGCTGTAGTATATTTATTTGTCTCCACTCCCTCTGTCTGCACTTGATCGGACTGATGTGCTATGTTTCTGTCATTGGCCTATCTCACCAGTTCCTGAACTTAGCCTTGCACACCTCCTAGCTGTTAGCTGGCTTCACTTCCCACGTCAGCTTTCCTGATCCATCTCTGCTGAGAACTTAACAATCCAGGATCATTTCAGTCCTATCTCATTAGAGATACAAGTGACTGGCAGGAAAGGGCACCAATTAGAAACAAAGGCAGCATGCCCAGTGTGATGCCACTAAGGTTTAACTGGTGGCAGTATACACCTACAAGTTAACTTTAAAATTTGGTTCTGGAGACAGCAGCCAGTAGTCCCTCAGAACCTGCTTATTTTGAGTTCTGTGCAGGAGCTGTCATCACTTAATCCTGATTCACAGCTACGAGGCAGGTACTGTTAGCTCCCATTTTACAAGTAGAAAAGTATGGCACAGAGCAGTTAAGTGACTTACACACAGGTAGCAAAGCCACACAGCTAGCAAGTGGCAGAGCTAGGATTTGGAACCAGAATAGTCTCTCCTAACCATCATGCTGCACTGCCTTTCGAGGCATGAAGGGAGAGAGGCAGGGAGGAGAGATGCAGTTTTATTTTATATGTTTCTACAATGTTTTACATTTTGGTAATCAGTATGTGTTGCTTTGGTGGTTTTAAAATTTTAATTAACTATAGTTAAATCCACAGCAGACCTCTCTCAGTGGGCCTTCCTAGCTGGCTCAGGTGTGGCATCACACTGGGCATGCTGCCCTGTGGTGTGAGCCTAAATTACCTGGCATCTCAAATACCAAGATGAGAGAAAAATGGGGCTCAGGAGTGAGGGGAGACCAGCAACTGTTCACACATAGCAAGTGCCATGGCTACATTCATGGACAGAGTCAGGAAAGGCTTCACAGAGTGCAAGGTAGTTGAACTGGATTTTGAGGGATGGATAGGCGTTTGCCAGGTGGAGATGGGGAGCGGGGAGTGGCTTTTAGGCAAAGGCTCTAGGTCTCTTCAGAGTGTAGCTTATCCAGGAAAGTAATTCATTGGTGCATTTAACAAATATTTTTTGAGCACCTGCTATGTCCCAGGCACTGTTCTAGATGCTAAGACACAGGAGTGAGAAAAAGAGACAGCAGTCTCTACTCCCTAGAGGTGACATGCTGGAGGGGCTAGGGAGTAGAAGGGAGAGACAGACAATAAACAGTAAACATGACCAATGAGGAAACTACATAGTAGGTTAGGTGGTACATGCCAGAGAGAGAATTCATTAAGATGGGGTGGAAATTGTACAGGAATAAACAGGCAAATAAACAATACAGAGGATTTCACGTATAAAGAAACTTCATGTATGAGAGAGGAGGACATTGCATGTTACTGGGGAAAGGACAGGCAGTCCAAGATGGTGCTGGGACAAGTGACTAACTGCTCTATGGAGAAAAAATAGAATTGGATCCCATATACGAGATTAATGAATTTAGAGAGCTGTGGGAGCCACTGTCAGTCTTTTCTAGACTGTGATACAGGATATTAACAAATACAGTGTAGTGTCTGTGCTAAAGCATGGGCTGGCCAGTGCCACCTAACAGACTTTCTGCCGTGATGGAATCGTCCTTTGTCTGTGCTGTCAGTGCAGTCGCCACTGGCCACGTGTGGCTCATGTGATTGAGGAACTACATTTCTAACTTAATTTAACTTAAATTGAGATGTCCACTATGGCTAGCTGGACACATGTGCATGAGATTAGTGCCATGTGCCACGTTTGCTTGCACTATCTCATGGGAGCTGATAGTAAATCTCCTAAGAGCCCGTGTTACCGGCCATTTCACAGGAGTGGGGACAGTTAGAGAGGTTCAGTCCTGTGTCAGAGGCCACATACACAGCCGGTCAACACCAGAGCTATGGTGCCAAGCTCTCAAGCAATCATGCCCACCCACCTGGGTCATTCAGTGGAGGTGACAGAATCACTTCCGCTTTGAATGAAAAGAAACCAGGGGCTACACAGTCACCAACATATGATTTGAAATCCTTTGAATTTATGGCGATTTGTGTATAATACCCTGGCTAATACATCCCCAAACTTTGCTCTCCTTCCAGCTGCATTTGCCTTTATCGTGTTGAAAGATGACACAGGTGACTCAGATATGGTGATAAGTGAGCTAAGGTCCACAGTGGCCACCAAGATTGCCAAGTACGCCGTGCCCGATCAGATTCTGGTGAGTGGACTCCGCCTCAGGTCCAGCTGCACAGCTTGTCTCATGCCTTCTTCAGCCCCCGTATGGCGTCTGAACACTTTCTGGTGCCAGCAAGGAAGATGCCGCTAGACCCTATCTGAGGGAGCCTGTGTTGGAGTCAGTTCTGTGGAAGAATCGGGCTACTCTCTCAGCCTGGTTAGCTTTTCATCCTTTCTTTATTAACATTTTCCCTATGGCATTCCTTGGTCTGGGAGTAGTACTCTGAGGCCTCACTTCGTGCAGCACATGGTCAGACTGTGGCTTCGGGACCAGAGTTTCAGGGAGACCTGAACTTCCCTAAGATGAACTAAACTCTTTCAAAAGACAGGTCACAGTTAAAGTGCCCAAACACAGCTGCTAATGTATTGCCATTGACATCGAATGAGCTGTAGCTGTTTGAAAATATAAAATGCTAAATTTTCAAACACTAAGCAGTTCTCACATCATTAAGTAGTTCTGACATCATGCGTAAGACAAAACCCTAGCCCAGGCCAGGGAGTGGAGACGAGGCACTGTAGCATGTGCTTGGTTCTCTTGCTACCTGAGGGTTCTTCTTAGTGTAGCTGATGGGAGAAACAGAGGTATCGGCAGTGAGATGGACCCAGGTACAGAAGAATACTGGCCCATTGCAAGCTTCAGCATGATGCGTGGTTGATCCTGGGAGTTTGGATGCCACCCCAGATTCTAATGCTGTACTCCTTCCTTGCCAGATAGTGAAACGTCTGCCAAAAACTCGGTCTGGAAAAGTCATGAGGAGGCTCCTGAGGAAGATAATCTTGGGCAGAGCTCAGGATCTGGGGGACACGACCACCCTGGAGGACCCGAGCATCATTACAGAAATACTGAGTGCCTACCAGCAGTTCAAAGACAAGAAAGCTACTAGTCAGTGATGGGCTCTGACCAAGACCTCGTGACCAAGCCCCTACCTTACCCTTCTAGAACATAACTCGCAGTTTACTTATTCCTAGATGTCCCAGAGCAGTCCCCTCCCCAGCACACAATCCATGCTACCCCTAATGTGAAGTCTATGCTAAAATCCCTTTCTTCTTTCCATTGGAGAACCATGCAAGGGTACTGTCCGATGTGCTTAGTATTTGTTCTTCTTGTCCTGAATTTGGTTTCCTGGAATGAAAAGTCCCTGTTGTCTCTGTTTCTGTGTCCTCTCCAGACAGCACAAGGTTAAAAACCTGGTTAAGCATGCCTACTCAGATGATTGAAAACTAGAAGCAGTCATACTTTCCAGTTGTTTCTAGATACAAGAGGCAGATATGTTATTTTTATATTTTGGAAGAATAACATTCAAGCATATATACAAAATGTAGGCTTGCTTGTACATGCTCTTTGTAACCGTTAGAATTATGAAAATCTCCTTTCCTGCCTTTGCACATAGGAAAACATGGAGAGGATTGGACAGTGCACATTTAATTATTGTTCAGCATATTCGGAGGTCTGAATTGGAAAAGTTTGTACCTCTTTCTAAACACAGCTCTTGAGAATGCTCGAGCCTACAGCATCCTTTTTTGGTATATATTTCTACTTCCCTTAGTTTGTGTGTAATGAAACTCAGTTCCTGACGTGATGACATGAATGTGCTCTCCTTTTGGTTCTAAAACTACTCTAGTCACATGTTCTGTTTCTCCAAGCTGTGATATAGAAAGATTTCCCCTCTCCACCTTGGATGCCTCTTGGTAGGAGGTCAACATGCTCCAAATTTGTGGGGTGATTCAGGGAAGCCATAGAAAACTCAGGTGGTTTTGAGCACTGATTTGGCTAGAACCAGACCCTTGCAAACTCTGCCTGTCCTTCATTCTGTGGTTGGGGTAAGAACCATGGAGGTCCATTGATGAGAGCTGAAGCTCCGAATCTGGTTTCTCTTTCAATGTGCCTTAAACCTCTTAATGTTAGCAAGATGATA
This sequence comes from Macroglossus sobrinus, assembly GCA_004027375.1. Lineage (NCBI taxonomy): Eukaryota > Metazoa > Chordata > Mammalia > Chiroptera > Pteropodidae > Macroglossus > Macroglossus sobrinus. The sequence continues at coordinate 23,994 of PVKZ01003388.1, forward strand.
TAAATCTTTAGGTCATAAAGTGTTTGTTTATTAGCCAAGTATGCCAGGAACAATGACATGGAATACAAGGGAAGATAACCTACTGAGGTAGGCCCTTGAAGACAGGGAAATGTTGTCCTTGTCTTTACCCCAGTCTGTAGTGCTTTCCACCTGGGTAGTTGTCCACAGGATGTCTGGGGTATTGAACACTTACTGTGGACCATAGCTGTACTGGTCTTCTAGGTGATTAGGTGAGTACCCTGTGACACCCAGTGGATGGCCATAGCACACATACACTGAGTGATGGCATGTTGTTGCAGCGCTCAGCCACAGGGAACTGTGCATTGGACCTGTCACATTCGTGCTGGAATTGGCAGACTGTAATTATGATGCCGTTTATGAAATGGCTTAGATATAAACTTGGACAGTGACTAGGGCCTCAGAATGATCAGCATGGCAGTTCAAATAAAGATTTATTTTGTTCATTCTCTTCTGTGGGTTCATGTTTTTTAATCAAATAATGCTATTCTTTGTTGCTGAATATATTTTAAGGACAAAACAGGAAGGACCTTATTTACCCAAAAGAGAACATTTTAAAAAAATTTCATCATCTGACAGAGAGGAAGTACACAATAAGAGATCACCTATCTTAGTCTGTTATTTGGTAAACATACTTGTCTTTAGATTATCATGCTATCTAATATACTAGTCACATATGGCTGTTTAGATATAAATAAAAAATAGGATAGAATGGAATAGAATAAATAGAATATTCTGTTCCGCAGTGGCAGTGAATACACTCCAAGTGCTCAGTAGCCACACATGGTTAGTAGTCACCAGGGTGGTGAGTGCTGGTCTAAAACATAGATGAGCAGAAGGATACAAAAAGATCTCTAGGCAGCTGAATCAATATCACAGATGCAAACAGAAGCGCAGGCTTGCCTGTGAGATATCCCATAGCCCAGGTTGTCCTTACTCTAGATGTGGGTGAATGAGGTTTTCCGTATTCTTCACTAGACAGAAACAGATTTTACAAGAAGGACACTGAACTGGTATGAGAGGTAGAATGTGAAAGTCCAGGTCCGCTCCCACAAGCTTGGACCCACTTCCACCTCCAGCGCAGGAGCTAGGAATGGCTATTCTTAGGGATGGGATTTGTTCTTTTGCCTCAGGGATGCGGGGAGGAATGCTGGGGGGATTCCCAGGTGCCCTTCTGAGGTAGTCTGGATGCACCGAAAGGTAACTCACTGGGAAAAACCACACTTGTGCACCTCTGGATGCTGTGGAAAATTGTGGCAAGATGGCTCTCTTACTGGAATAATAGTCTGTATCAACACTCTTTTCAGCAGGGCATCATGAGAGGCTTACAGATGGACTTTTAACAGGTCAGGTTGTCCTTTCTGCTCCTCTCTGGTAAACTCACCCTGATTTATATTGGGGATTAACCTGCCCTCTACATTGTCAGGGGGTTTGTGATGGTCATTCCCAGGATCATGGTCTCTGTCTTAAGTGACAGGTTCTGGCCTAGCCATTTGACACTGTCAGGGCCACTGGGAAGCAGACATGTAGACACTGTTGAGCAAGGGGCTATTGTATCCACAGAACAAGACACTACATGAGTATTGTGTAGACTTTTCGTCACTACGGGGTATGGCCTGCTTGAGAATGGAGCAATGCAGAAGACGTGGAGCCCTGGGGAGATGCACAGAGGCCTGATGTAGCTACACGAGGCCCACGCTGTCCTTGGGCCTGCTTTGGATTTTGTTTTAACTGAAACATCCTGACAAAGATCAAAGTGCCACTGAGAAGCAGAGAAGAGCAACAGCTACAGCGAAAGCAAAACAGACATCTGATGGTGTGGAAGCACAGAGATAACAGACTGAATTCAGAGAAAGCTAATCTTGAACATTAAGTACATCTCAGGCCAGCGTAATATATTACATTCACAATAACCATAATTCCCCAAGGCAAAGCAGACTCAGATTCACAAAAGCAATTAGGCAGTGCCTGTGAAGAATAATTCCCATTTAAAGTCGCTAAAACAAAAAAAGTTGTGTTCATGTTCAAAGGGAAAATTCAGCTTTCAACGTGATTAATCCCCAAAGGGAAATACGTGCCAATTAAATATAAAAATAAAAATGGGAAAAGAAACCATGGCTAACATGATTTCCACATTTATCTAAAAATAAATCAGGTGATTTAGGCACACACTTGTCCCTGGTTCACCCACAGCAGCTATGTTTATGGTAAAGTAGTGTGAAGTCTCATCCCATTTCCTCAGCCTGACAGAAGTGGAGATTTGACTGTGGAATCACATGAGCTGTGTTAGTCATTGCAGAGCTGACTTGCACCCACTGCCCTCAAGACACACCTAGTATAGGTAATAAACACATTACTGAGTGTGCCATGCAAGGAGGCTGTGAGCAGGTTCTGGATTCCATCCCCCGTTTTCTTCACACCACCTTCCAAAGCAGATCTTGTCTCCACTTCCCAGAAGAGGTGAGAGAACTGGCAGAGCTAGGTTTTGGATGGAGCTTGTCTGGCTCCACCTTTACCCTGTGCTGAAACCAAAGGTGTGGCTCCTTCCTGGGAGAGCTTTGAGGAATCACAACAGCATTTTATTTTATTTTACTTTATTTTTTTAAGGCACCTTACCGTTAACCTCTAAGTAGCGCTATGAATTGTTATCCTTAATAAGAGGAAAGAAGAATCCTAAATCCAGGCCAAGAGGAAGGCTTCCTGAAGACATTTTTTTGGGGGAGTGAAGAGGCGTGGTGATGCCAATTTGAGTTTAAGTGACCTATAATCTGAGTTATATAAGTTTTTCCTTCATCACTGGGAATTTTGCTGCATAACAGGATCAAAACAAGTAAATATATCATTTTTGGTCTTTGAATACCAGTTATGTCTGTTTCATTTTTTAGTGTTATTTTGAGTTGCCTTGTTTTTATTTGTCCTGCTTGGACTCTGTAAGGCTTCTTGGACCTGTGGTTTGATGTCCATCTTAGTCAGTTTTGGAAATACCTCAGTCACTATCTCTTTAAATGTAGTTCTGGCCTATTCTCTCTTCTTTTTTGAGGACAGCAAACTTTCCATATGTTGGAATTTCTCACATTCTATTTTCTATATCTGTTAGTGCCTTAGACTCAGCTGTTCTGAAAGCAGAGCCTGAGGTCAATGCTTGCATGCAGGAAATTTACTTAGGAATGTGATTCCAGGAAGTATTGGCAATGGGAGATATGAATTAGGGAAGGAGGAAAAACCAACACAAGGTTATAATATAGTCAGTCAGCACTGTGGGCAACTGTGGCTTGATCTTGTAGAACTCACGAAGAATTTTATTAAACCTTCTCACTCAAGAGCTAGCTGTCAGAAATGTAACTTGGCCCCTCAACCTTCTCATCTGGAAACTGCAAATGCACTTAGGGAAAAAGTAGCCCCCCGATACTGGGCTCATCTTCCTGGGCCTCTGACCTTTTGGGTCAGAGTAATTCTTTACCATGTTCAGGTTCTCCAATGTCTTCTAGCAAATATTTAGTTCATCAGTGTCCCCACTGAGAGTGTGAGTCTCAGTTACCTAGTCTGCTATCCCACAAAGAGAATGTCTTGCATATTATTCCTAAAATGCAAAAGATTCTGAATTTCAACATGCATTGCACCCAAGTATTTTACATAAATCATCGAGAGCTGTATGTATTACATTGCACTTGTTTTTTCTCTTCCAATATGATGTGAATATTTCCCCATCAGTATACCTGCACCCATCTTATTCTTTGTAATAAATGCCTATGGGCAGCCATTAAATTTGAGCATTTATTTAACCATTATTAATGAACAATTAAGATGATTCCAATTTGGCTACATCAGAAACAAGATTGAGATGATATCCAAGCATATCTTTGCACCATGGGATCAAAAGTTATGCTTGACCACTGCAATGACAGGAATGTTGTGCTTCCCCTAATTCATACGTTGAAATCCAAACACCCATGGTGATAGTGTTGGGAGGTGGTGCCTTCAGTAGTTGACTAGGTCATGAGGGTGGAACCTTCATGAACAGGATTAGTGCCCTTACAAAAGATCCCAGAGAGTTCCCCTGCTCCTTCCATCATGTAGGGACACAGAAATTAGATGGCCACCTATGAACTGGGAAGTAGGCTCTCATCAGACACAGAATCTGCCTGAGCCTTGAACTGGGACTTCCAGACTGTGAGGAATAAATTCTGTTGTTTATATGCCAGAATTTATACGCCAGTATATGGTATTTTGTTATAGCAGGCTGAATGGACAAAAATAACTGTTATTCTACCGATGTGCCTTTTTTTCTTTTTGTGGATATAGTCTAAGAATACATACTATACAGTATAGAAAAAGAAATGTATCACAAATAGAAGGACCATTATAATATAAATAGACCTGATACAAGATTATCTTGATCCTGAAGCTTAAAGAGCTAGGAATTACTAATAGGATGTATTATAAATCACTCATTAGATGTAGAGATAGAAATTAGCCAATGATAAATTAATAAGATAATTTTCAAGCCATTACTTTTTTAGTCATTTTGTTTTTCTGGAACAATTTCTCTAGAGAGCTGTAGTCAATACTTACTATAACCTTTGAGCTTTGTCTCTATGTGGAACTTTGGTTCAGAAATAGCCTTTATAATTGGATCATATGAAGACATTTTGTATAACTTTCATGTTCAAGGCACAAGAGAGACATTTTGTTATAAAATTATCTTCTATCAAATGTTTTAGGAGCAACTTCTTATGCTAATGTTTTATTTCCCAACTGTTGGGTTGGATGGAGATCTCTGCTTTCTTGAGTTCAAGTAATTGAGACAATGATAAAAATAAATTCTATTTTCTCGCAGAGCTTGCTCTAAATCAGTTACATGCTGATTGCTATTCCAAGAGCTATGGGTTCTTCAGGTCCAGAGAGCTTTCCAAATCCAAGTCCTCTGCTGAGGCCTGAGTTCATGACGTGCTATCTGTGGAACATGTGGTAGTCGCCCAGCAAAGCTTCCAAGGCCTAGGCTCACCTAGTGGCTCAATGAAAACACAGGGTCCTGGGCTCTATCTTGGAATTGCTGAGCTTGGATCTCAGGAGGCCGGAGTATGAGAATTTAGACGTTTAACAATTCCCAGGTGTTTGTACAGCCTGCCAGGCCCGGTAACATATAAGAAACATATAACATATAATAAACATAAATAGAAATGTGAATAAAACACGTACAGATTAACAAATTAATAAATTAACAAAACAATCCAGGTAATCTCCAGCAAAATCATGACATGAAACCTAGTCATCATGTCAGAAATCACCCAATGCCCATTCCTCATAATCTGTGCCCACACTGGCAAGTCATAGCCCTTCAGGGTCCCAGCCCAGAGGAGGGTTGTTTTATCAGGGCCTTTCCAAAGTCCCTCAGCCCCCCTCAGCTCAGAGCTGCCTCTGAGATGTTTCCTGTAGGCAAGCAGTGCCTTCAGGTTTGTGGTGGGGGTGATTATCCCAGGCTCCAATCTTAGGGATACTGGACTCAAGAGTCCTATCCCTCCCACAAGCTAGAATGCTGTATATATTTCCCTATTTCCTCTTTAATCAGTAATGCTCAACTTTGACTTTTAAAGTATCTAGGATTGATCTTTGGAAACATGGCAGAGTGACAGACATCCCTAGATCTCTCCCCTTGAAACAACAATAGCTGAACATCTAAAACTCAACAAAATAAAAACACCCAAACTGCATACCAGCATGTCTGAGCATGGGATCTGCGCATAAGATCTACATAGGTCAGATCTATGGGGTTGGGTGATGGTTTGGGAGAAATAAAGGAGCTGTCTCTCTAAGCCACCAGAGCTACCTGCAGGAGGAGGAGGAGGGGAGAAAGAGTGGCCAGCTCCCTGGGAGAGCTGTGAGCTCCCCACAGCCAGCGGCAGGGCCCAGTCATCAGGGCAGAAGAGAGAGAAGCAGGATGGCAGAAAAACAACTGTTGATTTTTACTGGCCGTGTTGCAAAACCAAGGCTGAACCACAGCCCCCAACCCCCATGCAGAGAACCCCTCCCCCCATATCCTCTGAGATGGAAAACCGCTGATCTCCAGGGGAATCTGAGCAATGCTACCGAAACTCTTGCTAACACTGACAGGGACTGAAACAGAGGGTAGTGAGCAGGATTAAATAGCTATCTGGGGGTGGCTCCATAATGTAGTGGTCAGCACGTCTGCTTTACATATAGAAGGTCCTAGGTTCACCAGGTGCACCAGGCCCCACAGGTGCACGCTGTGAGTGTGTGAGAAGAGATGTCCAACCTTCAGAGATCCAGGTTCTTAAGAGGAAATGGCAATATACATAGACCAGGGGTAGAAGTGGGGGAGGGGAATGAAAGGTGGGGGAGAAATAAAAAAATATATATATATCAGAAAATAAAAATACATTTTTAAGGCTTTATATAAAGCAGAGATGCAAGAGGCTTAGATGTCACCTACTGGAAACCAAAAGAAAAGTGCCTTCTTTACAACAGGCTAAACACAGATCTTTACGTAATAAATCTTCTTTCTGGGAAAAAAGCGGAATACATTTCCATTAATGGGCAGGCAGAGAAATAGTCCATTAAACAGCATGAACAACCAAGGTGACAAGGCATCTCAGAAAGAGAAAAATCTCCAGAAAATAAGCTTATCGACATAGAAATATGCAACTTGAATGACAGAGAATTCAGGATGGTACTTCTGAAAAAACTCAGTGAGTTCTGAAAAGGAGTCATATCAACAATTTCAGGAATTGAAAAAGCACCTAGATGAGCACAGCAAGGAGATAGAAACCCTCAAAAGAACCAAATAGAACTTCTGGAGATGAAGAACACACTGCAAGACTTGAAATAATGAAATAGCAAGCTTGGAAAATAGAGTCGACCAAATCGAGGGAAGGATCAGTGATGTCAGAGAGAGAAAAAGACTTCTACCTTATAGGAGGGGGATACATACATGGCCCCAAATGATGTTTTGGTTAATATAGGTTAATGTTCAAACCTGAGAGTTTTGAGATTAGGATTTGAGGGGTTTTCCTCTCTTTTAGGAGAGAAGGTTAGCCAAGGTTAGCCAACGTGGTATGGGGGAGATTTCATATGCAGTTCCAAGCAGGGGAATTGCGAAGCTGCTTTCCCCCACGGCTGCGTATGCATTCCCATTTCTGATGCTGCATGCAAGGGCAGTGTTGCGGTGGGGGTGCGTCTGGGGGCCCAAGTTATTTTAAGGACAGGCCTGGCCTGGATGGACTCTGGTCCATATTTAAATGAGGACTGACTGGGAGCTCAGAGTCTGTGGTCTTCCCTTCATTTGCTGCACCATCTTGCATAAATCATGAAGGCCGCAGGCCAATCTGGCTCACACTTCTGGTACAGGTATTCTTGCTTTCTTGTTGACTTATGAAGTCAACAACACTGGGTGAACTCTCCATCTTTATGAAAGGATTGCCTTCGGGACCGTTGGAATCATAGGGTAGATTAAATGTCTTGTGACATGATTGCTACCACTGTCCCTGAATTAAATGACCAGAAGGAAGTGAGTCAAGGCAGCAAAAAAAATGGAGGGTTTGAAATTATAGTTACTCTCATCACTGAAGGAGGCTGAGTGAGGGTCATTCATTTTGGTTATTCACATTGATCAAATTTATGACAGCATGTTAAATGGCCATACTTAATGCATATTTTCTCTTTTCTGTGAATTATCAAGTCCATATTTTTTAAAGGCCAGAACATATTTTGTACTAATCTATAGTTTGAAGAGGACCTGTAAAGGAAGAAGTCTGAAGCGAGGGGCCTTTGCTTTTGCATGGGGCTCACTGGAGTAGCTTGTCCAGGGTCCTCTCTTAGCTCTGAGTGAAGCCTCGGGGCTCTCCAGCCTGCAGCAGCTGCTGGTCTGCTTCTTTGTGGTATAGCCTTGTACTGCTTCCAGTCAAATGCGAGACCTGACTTTCACAAGGACCTGGGGCCTTCCAGGCCACAGCGGTCTCCTCCTTCCTCCATACACCCAGTGCAGCATTCCACCCTGACCTTGTCTTCCCTCTCCTGGGTGGAGCTAGGTGTGTGTGCGTGCGTGCGTGCGTGTGTGCACATGCACGCACACTCCTTTACCTAGGTGATTCTGTGTTGAGGAGCTCCCTCTCCTGCGTGGAGTGAGTCTGTGTGTGTTGCTCCTACTCTGGGTGGTTTTTGTGTGGGTTGCTCCATGTCCTAAGTGGGTTCATGGGGGTATTTCCCTTCCTGAATGGGGCTGCGTGTGTACCCCCTCTTCTGGGTGGGTTTGTAAGGAGGGTGCTCCTCCTAGGTGGGTCTGTGTGAAGGGTGCTCTCTTTGGGTAGGGCTGTGTTTCTGTAGGTGTTCCCTCCTGAGGATATATGGGTAGGTAGTGCTCCCTCTTTTGGGTGGGTCTATGTGGGGGTGCTTCTCCTGGGTAGGGCTGGCCACACAGGCATGGTGCTCCCTCTCCTGGGTGGGGCTGTGGGGTGTGGTCACAGCACTCTATCCCAACCTACTTGTCTAATCACAGTTTTACACGTGCTGAGCCTCAGAGGGAGCAGAGAGATTTAGGTGACAGCTCACAGTCAGAAGAAAGCCCAGCTGGAGAGTGAGCACCCTCTGTGGTGTGCTACCTACCCTGCCAATTCATGATGTAGACACAAGCTGGCCTGTTTCTGGCTGCTTTAGTTTCCAGTATCTTGTAGACAACAGCTAATGGCGAGGAAAACTTGGGGCACTTCATAGAGGTAACTTAGACTGGTCAGACTACTCAGCGAGGGGAACCCCTCACAACATTCGCTTTCCTGATTCTCCTTTTAGCAGGTAAAGCAACAAGCCATTGCGTGAAGTGGTCAGTTCTTTATTATTTATTCATAATTGTATTAATCCATAAAAGGTCAAGATATATAACCGCTGAGTTACTGGGTAGGAGGGGTTCCCTCGAGGGTCAAGAACTTAAAACATTCCCTTTGGAGGACTCAGTCCAGTAGGGGAAATATTTCAAGGGTACTTCCATTCTGCTTGCTGGGCGATACTGTTTTAGAAGTGACAGCAGCTGTAGTATTGCTGAAAGGCCGAAGTTAGTAACAATGGAGAATGGGCACCTCAAACCTCTGGAGCCAGGGGATGACCCAGACTTCAGAGTAGCAACTGAGAGTCTGAAACAAAGAAGAGCATGAGAATTGTGCTGTGTGTCACAGAGGCCACCCACCCCACCGAGGCCACCTGCCTAAAGTTCTGTAGTTTCCAGTGTTGCTGCCTGTGGACTGTGGCTGTGTGTACTTGTGTGTGTGCGTGCGTGTGTGCATTTTTCTTACTGAAGAGGTGAGACTCCTTTGCTTTACCCGCTTTAAGGTGTGGTTGGTCTGGAATTCACAGTTGTCCAGATTGGGGTGCTTGGTTTTCTTGCAAGTAGTTCTGCCAATTTCCATATTGAGCATATATTTCAGGCCTTTCACTATCTAAAGAAAACAGAGAGCAGGGCCTGGGTTACTGGTTCAGGTCAGGAGGGATGGCAGCTCTTCCAGCAGCAGGAGGTGGCATGAAGTCAGGTGGTAAAGATGCCCTGATAGGACTGGTCCATGCCCTGTGGAAAGGGAGTGAGTGGTGGAAAGGAAACATGGAACTTACCAGAACCATCGAGAGAAGGAAGCCTGCAACTGAATCCCAGAACCCTCCCTGTTCCCTCCTTTATTGACTCATCTCATTCTTGCTCAGGTACCTAGCTCCTGGTCCCAGGGGAGAGACACAGACTCTGTATCCTGTCTTAGGACAACTCCTTCCTGCCCAGGACTCTCCATCAGGAGGGCAGAAGACTAGGGTTACCCTTGGGGTTACCCTGGCCCCTGGCCAAAGGTGAAGTCCTGCCCGCACCCGACTCCATACCCTAACCACCCACTGGTGCCTGCCCTGTGTTGCTTTTACATGGGACAAGTGTAAGCAGGCTGCTGGCTCCCCTCACCATTCCTGACAGTGATGTGGAGCTATTTTACATGTATTTATATATTATAAATAAATAAATAAATAAATAAATAAGCAAATTAATAAATACATAAATAATAAATAAATAAGTAAATAAATTTGGTTTAAAAATAGCCTTTCTCCACTTGGACATGGTGGCAACCTGGTTCATTCCCCTCATTGTGTTCTCAGAGGAGTCAGAGGAAAAGTCTTCCATTCTCAATCTCAGCCTCATTAAGTGCCAAGTGAAATAAAGTCCTCAGTTTTACTGAGGGATTATTTCCTGACAAAGGCCCTTGGGCACTGGGCACAAGGCACAGGGCATCTCGACTTGGAGCTTTCCTCCTGGAGGCCACAGCCTTACACAGTCCCTGAGGCTGAGTCCTCAAAGGAATGATACTTGGACTGTTTTCTTGGAAAACCTTATAAAGCCTTTCCCATACCAGACTGCCTTCTACAAGGTGCTTTTCCAATAAAAATACAGTGCTCTTAATAGGTTTTCAATTTCCAAAAAGATTAAGATAGAAATCACCTATAATCCTGTGATCCAAAGGTAACCAACCATTGATAGTGTGTAAAAACTATAGTGTCCTTCTTTTTCTCTTCACTGCACATCCATGGGAGTGTGTGGATTTTGTCCAAAGCTAGTTCCCCACGTCTATGAACTTGCTTTTGAATGGCTGTATGGTAGCCCTGGTTCTATTAGCAAAGGCAGAAATCACTAGGCAGACACCTCCTGATGATGTCTCATGATTGTCCTGCATCCCTTATCCCAGGCTGACCCTGTGTTCTTGGGACACAGATGAGCAAGGCCTGGCTCTGCCCTGTAGGGTCCCCTCCAGAAAGCACTGAGCCATCAGTGTGACAGCCTCACCGGGTACAATATTAGGATAAGGTTGGAGGAGGAGGGTTTTCTTTGTAGGAAAGGGGGTGTGTCTTGGGTAAAGCTCAGATGTAGAAGAACAAGGCCCAGGTGGAAAATATCAAGAGGTCCTTTGGGGCTGTAGTGTGGTAAGGGGGTGAGGCAGGGGTAGGATGCTGTGCAGGGGCAGCTCTGGCAGGGGGTGCAGTGGGCCCCTCCAAGGGGGGAGCACCTTTATCAGTTTGGTTCTTGTGGCCTAGCTTCTGGTTTCTTCCCACTGGCAGCCTTTAGCATGCCCACCTATGGCTCTGCCTTCCTCAGTGTTGCTACTGGGGGCTCTGCCCAGAAAAAGCTGGTTTTAGTCAGTAACAGGTTGCTCTAGGGCTTTTTGTTCAACTCAAGTGACACTGATTTGTGCTCCTCGTGGGCTATCTGTAGCTGCTGCTGTCGGCCACCTGGCCTGGTCTGTGTTCTACATGGCCAGGGCACTATATGGGAGGGGGCCCCTGGTAGAACAGGAGTCTGTGTGTTCTGGCTTCCTAGCGGTGTCCTTGAGACACTGGCTGTAAGAACCTAGACCATCACCTGGACCAGGGCTTTGCTGATGTGGGACTCCTTGAACAAGAAGATGTCATTTGTATAGTTGTTGAACCTTTCAACGCTGTGTCTGGCTGCTTTGAGGACTCCTAGGTCATTGGTCTTGATTGTTTTGGGAAATCCTGGCTTTACACATGAGTTAAAGGTCTGGTAACAAACATCTGAAAGAGAAACACAGAACCAGACAAGAACATTCTTGTTAGGGGGACCCTTGGTCCAGCTGTCACACATCACACCTTAGCACTCACTTCTCTCTGCTCTCAGTGTGGCCCCCAGCCCCTCTAGCTCCTCTCCCGTTTGCTCTTCCTTTGCTTGTTCAATCTCCCCAACCTGTTCAGACCTCACTCATGGTGTATTTCTAATGCATCCCTATGGTTGCCCCTTACTGTAAGCTGAGGACCAGGTGAGGTTCTTCTTACAATGATGGATAAGATATAGTTAGTTCCCTCCCCTGTACCTGCTCACACAGCCTCCTTTGGTACCCAGGGATATTTCTAACATTGCTAAAGAAAACCTGAACAAGTCTGAAGGTGGCAGAGCCTCGGGAAAAGATGCACTCTCAGGGTGCAAGCAGCAATTTACTCCAGCTAGCCTTCGAGGCCACCATCTGGTCTTGCCCCATCAGCTTGTCCCCAACAAGTGGACCATGGAGAAGTGCCCAAAGGCCAGTCCTTTCTTCTCACTTGAAAGAAGGGCTGTTGCAAGCTCTGCTTCAGGGACTCTTGTTAGAACCCACCCAGCTTCCAGGCCCTGCTTTCAAGCGCCCCCCACTCTTCCAGCACCATAGCACCTGGCACCCCTCAATTGCTGCCTCATTTTGTACTGTTTTGGGTACAAGTCTGAGGACAGGCTGAGGCCTGGGTGACTTTATCCCACACAGCTTCTCTATGGGGCTGGCATGTGGTGGAGGGAAGGAGGGCAAAATTTCTTCCAACCTCCCATGTTCTTCCTGTCTCAAGAAGACCCCCCTGTCTCGAGATGGGGGAAGCAACATGAGGGGCTTCTCCTCAACTATCACATACCCCGCCTCTGACAGAGCTGGATAGAACCAGGGACTCCTGATACCTCTCTGTTCTCCATGTCCTCTGCTCCCAGCGTCCACAAGCAACGGAGCCTGGATGGACCTGAGGCTCCTCCCTGAAGAAGAACCTGACTTTTCAGTCCTTTGTCCAGCTCCCCACAGGCTGAGCTGTCCTCATCCTTCAGGCACAGGAAACTCAGAATCTTTTGTTTGCTGGAGCTCACATTCCACAAGTAAATAGGCAAGAAAAATATTAGAGCAGTGGGAGAAGAAAGGCAAGAGTTGTACAGGGGTCTGTGTGTAGGGATGCAGGGTCCGGCCTCACCATCTATCAACACAGGTCCAGAGGAAGAGCCTGAGAGCCAGGTGTGGGCCATAGGGCAGAAGGTGGCCCAGGGCTTGGGACCACATGGCTGAAACCAGGAGGACACAGGGAGAAGTGCTGGGAGGCAAGACCAGCCAGGTGTGGGCGTGTACTCATTCAGGTTACAAACTTTAGATTTTATTATAAAGAATGTAGGAATGTGAAAAATTCACAGGCTCCATATAGCAACAAGTGAGTGGTGGCCTCTTCTGGTTGGTGACTCATGGATGAATTTATTTTGCCAATTTTATTATGATGGTCATGGACTACTTGTATATCAAAATAACAAAAGGTTAAAAGTTGTAGGGGAAAATCTAAATAAATTAGGGGGAGGGAGGATGGGTAAGAGGATTTTGATTTCTGTGAATGTCTTCTCTTTACTAAAACTTTCCCCACATTTTCCTGAGGTGTCAGTGTGCCAGACATGGTCCAGAGCTGAGCTGCTCTATAAGGCTGGCACTGGCCCAGTCAGCAGTTTTATTTCATTAACTAAAGTAAACAGAGTGTTCAGCTCTTTGGTGGCACGGCTGGTGTCAGGTGCTCTGTAATTGAACGTGGCCATGGCTGCCATCTGGGCTGGTGTAGGCAGGGATCTTGCGTCCTTGCAGATGTGGGTTTAGCATGTGGCAGAGGTGCCCAAGCAGCAGGAAGTGGAGACTTGGGGTGTGTGGGCAGCAGCAATGTTAACCAGACAAGCTTCCTGCTTAGAGATCCCTGTTGCCCTGTGCTACTGCCCTGCCATTCCACACAGGCTCTAGCTGAGACTGGAGAGATCCAGATATATTTGGGTTATAGACATGTGTTGTTGGAAAAGATAATGGTGGCAAGGGATATGGGCTTCTCGGGGTAGTCCAGGTGCCAGGTGGTTCCCTGGGCTGTGAAGAAATAAAAATTTAGAAATACAGCAGCATCCTGCCATCTGGGGATGACCCACACTGCCCAATCAAGTGGGACCCAACCTGGTCAATGAGTCTTCCCCAACTGCTTCCCTGACTCCAAAGGCAAAGCGTCAAGCCTAAACTCATGATTCCGCTGCAGGGCTACTATGCTTTAGCAGCCCTTCCCAAAAGAGGGTTATGACCATCTGCTGGTCTCTTTTTCCCAGAGCTTTGTCTTCTGCAAGCATCATCTGAGATTCTCCTTTTCAGTAACCCAGGCCTTATATGACATCCCCACAGAAGCTTGGCTGAAGCCTTCACTTGAGGTATCTGAAGATGCAAGCAACGAAAACTGTTTCTGTCCCTTGAGCACTAGGAGCTGGGTTGATCAGGCTGTTTCAGGCCCTGGCTCTGACTCAGGTGGTGCTGGGAGGTCTCCTGGCCCGTGTACCCTGATGCTAACATGGGGGAGGGCTGCTCCTGGGGCACCTGTGCTTACTGATCATAGAAAGACGGGTGTGGATTTCAGTTTTAACAAATACTGTTTTAGAAAACAGCTTAGTTTCTGCTCATCACTGTAGTCTACACAGTGGAGAAGGAAAAAAGCCTCTCTGTGGGTGTAATCATGTCTTGTTATTACATGGTCCCCCACTGCCCATTGTGGATTAATACATTTAATTTGTAAAAATTACATTCATTGCATTATCTGATTATAAGCGTACCTATTTTTAGTAGAAAATTTAAAAAAATACAGAATACTTTAGCAAAATTATGAGAAATCATTCTTAGTATCTCCAAGGTAACAGTACTGTCAACTGTTTTAAAATAACATGTGTTACATTTAATTTTGTTTGAGTTTAGCAGAATTAAAACGATTAAGTGAAACCAGGTGTGGCTGAACCTCAGATGAATATGATGTTAGTTCCTAAGTGATTTTGGTAAAGTTATAAAAAAGTTATGAAAAATATTGAAGCTGATTTATTTTTATTTAACTCCATGTTTCCTAAATTATAAGCTTCAGGTCAACACAGGGGTCCAAACAAACAATAAAATTCCATTTTTAGTTTTTTAGAAAGTTGAAAAGTCAAACCTATTTTTAGAATGATTTAAGAGAAATTAACAAGGAAAGGCTGATTATGAAGAAAAGCATCCCAATGAGGTGATTCCTGGGGGGAGAAAACAAGCAGCCAAGCGAGTGTCGAGCCCATGGTGAGCTCCCTGGGAGCCGGCCCTTCCGGAAGACAGCAGGCAGGAAGGGCCGCTGGGCTTTGTGCCAGGGCGCTGAAGTCTGGGGGAGCAGGAGGAGCCTGCTCTTCTCACATCTCCGCAGGGGTGGTGCTCACCCCATTCTACAGGTGAGGAAACTGAGGCCTCAGAGGAGTGCAGGGCAGGTTTAAACCCAGGTTTGACTAATTCCAAAAACGATGCTTTTTTTTCCTCATTCAAGAAGTTTTTTTTTTTTTTTGGCAGCTTTTATGGGCAATGCCAAGATGATTCTGAGACTGGAGTCCACAGTGTAGGAAGAAAGGAGGCATGCATACTTGGGCTGGACAGGTTCCAGGAAAGCGATTATAACCAGTGCACAGAGAGTGCATGAGGGAGGGGTACTGGGGTGGGGAGACCAAGGAGGAAGTGGCAGAAATGACCTTGGTGAGGAGGCAGAATCGACAGCACTTAGCAGGAGGCTGGTGTGGGGCTAAGAAAATCTGTGGCAGGTGGGAAGTGAGGACAACGTGCCCAGAAAGAAGTGAGAATTTGCTCCTCACTTTGGCTCTGCCAGACCAGCTCTGGAGTAAGACTCTTCAGAAAGTACTCTCTTACTGCTTATAGGAAAGAAATTGTTCTTTGGCTGGTCTTGAAAATAATGACTGAGATAGCAAGAGATGGGTGCAGGGGAGTGCAGCTGAAGGAGGAGTACCACCCATGTCCCGAGGGCCCCTTCAGGGGAGGGGAGATCAAGATGACCTCAGGGCAGTGCGAGCCACTGAGCAGGACATGCTGGGCTGGTGACTGAGGGGCATCCTCAGGATGTGCAGGAGGGGGCAAGCACAGTTTGCAGATGGAAGATGCTGGAGGACATGGAGGAAGACAGCTGAGTGACAGCCCTCAGGGCATCGAGATGTCACCAGCTTTCTGCCTGCTCATGTGAACTCTTGCCTGGGACAGTGCAGATAGGGTCCTCAGACAACAGGCCCTGGACAGCTGACACTGAGACCCAACATCTGGGTAAGAATCAGCCATGGGAGTACCAAGGCACAGACCCTCTCTGTCTGTGAACAGTTCAGACTTGCTGCAGGGACAGGGATGAGTAGGGGCTGTGCCAGGCCTGCAGCAGTGGATCCCTGGACCATCTCCCCTGCACAGTCACCCCTAGGCCTCTCTAATCTTCCATGCATTGAAGACATCTAGGGGTCTCTCTCTCCTTAGTGATCAAAATGGGAATCAAAGCTTCAAAAAAACATGCTGATGTTTCTCACTTAAAAATGTAATTTTTCTATACGAATCACAATGATTCATACTCTAGTACACTGTTCCTGTTCCTGTCGCATCTCCACACCCGCTTCAGGACTATGACACTGACCCTGGATTTGCTGTTAGCATGCCAGTCTCTGCAGGCTACACTCATGGACACTGCCCTGGACTCTCTGAGCAGAGGACTATATTTATAGGCCCACTAGTATGTGTTGACAGGAAAACAGCTAAGAGTTTCAATCAGAGCCACAGGCAAATAGGTGACAGAACAGCTTGGGGGGACTGTCAATAATAGGAGTATTCGTTGCAGCATCAACAGTTAAGTGTTTCTAGACAGATTAAAGAGGCTATAATCTGCCTCCAAATTACCATAAACATACATGCAAATGTCCCATAAGAGGCATGGGACAAAGACTTCCTGACAACAGTTGATAAAATAATCCATTAGTGAATGTTTTTGGTAAACATCCCATAATTTACTCTTCTAGCAAACTGAAATGCTGGATGCATGTCCAGGAGAGGGGAACCAGAACCTGGGACATTGGCCGAGTGTTTGCTTCCATATGGAGAACTGGAATTTTTGGAGGGAACTCCTCTCCTCTCGAGTCTGCCCCAACCCATCCTGTGCGCTGTCCTGCATGTGGAGGGAAAGGGGTCCTCAGGGGATGCTGGGATTCTCCACCACTCTTCTCTTTCAGGAGTGTTCTAGGTGCTTCCTGGGATTTGGAGAGAACCCAAGTATGAAACCAGCCCTGAGAAGAGAGGGTGTTTACAAGCCAAATCCTGGCAGCCTATGCTAGTGTCCTCCTTGTGTCACCTTCAGGGGCTGCTTGGGCTTTCCTGGCCATTATCATGAAACTGATGTAGGAATTCCCTAAGTTCTGTAGGGCTCAGTGGTGGGGTATAGGATGGGGGTGGGTGGGAGGGAAGCTGCGGGAGGCTCTGCATTTAGGTCAGTGCAAGTTTAGTGCCTCAGTGTAGGAGAAGCCAGATGGCCAGATGGCACCCCCATCAGGGTCCCGCCCCTGCCCTCCCCCCACCACACCATGGGAAGGCTCTGGAATCCACTTATTGTGGGAAGGGTGCCAGGACCTTTTCGGAAGGGCCCTTATTAGCCTCCTTCTCCTGGAGTGCACTGTCTGGAGGGCTGGGCCTAAGAACTAGGGAGGTAGGTGGTGACTGTCAGGCTCAGGGGTGCTGGTGTCTACTCTGCCTACCTGGAGATGTAATTCTAAGCCCTGTGCCTCTCTGCTGCTCTCATATGACACCAAAATTCAGTGTCATTTATTCCATAGAGTCGCCCCCCTCCCCCAGCTGTGTTTTGGGGCTCTGAGTAATGATTAGGCCCATCTTTCTTAGGGTACGTATTATATTGACACAAACAGGATGCTGGTCTTAACTCATTGGGATATGCCTGGAGTTTGAATCCCAGCTCTGCCTTTCACTGACTATGTAGCTTTGGGCTACATAGTTGCTTAACCTCTCTGAGCCTTTATGTCCTCATCTGTAAAATAGAGATGATGATGACATTGACTTCACAGATTAGTGGTGAGACTGTATGAGATGTAACAGATAAAGCTCTTTTCAATAAATGGCATACAATAGTATAATATCAAGTATTATATTAAATATGCAATATGGCTTATTTAATACAGTGTGAGTCTCTGAGGGCAAATTGGTATCCTCCACTGAAAGAAAAATCTCAAGATTCAGAGAGTGGGTTAGTAGTCCTCATGGGCTCAGACAGAGTTCCCAAGGCCCCTCTCCAGGATGCAGGGGTGGAATGGACCTTCCCTTGATGTAGGTAGTCTCTTGGCATGACAGGTGCTCCCAATTCTTACTGTTGGTAACCAAAGACTGATGTCACCTTGTAGGTAGAAGGAATGATGGCTGCTGGACCCCAGGCCCCTGACAACATGGCCTCAAAATGAAAAGATGGGCCACTGCCAGCTTGGCTGGTGGTGGCAGGGAGACAGAGTGTATGTGGCATGGTGGCTGCATGGAGCTTCCTTGGAGAGCTAACAGACTGAGAAAGAAGGGCTCTTCATTTTCAACTGAAGGCAAAAAGCCTAGGGAAACTGATGTAGCAATTCCCTAAGTTCTGCAGGGCTCAGCTGGGGGCTGATGAAGCTGCTGGTGCTCCGCATTTAGGCCAATGCAGTTTAGTGCCTGAATGTGGAGAGAAGCCAGATGCTCAGATGGCACCATCCTGTGGGCACTTGACCCTCCTCACCATGGGAAAGCTCTGGAATCTGTTCTCAGGAGGTGAGAGAGAGGCTGAGGGAGCATTGGGGTGGGGTAGGGGGTTGGGTAGAACCAGGTCGGGGGCTAGGTTCCCATCTCTGGTCTACCACCAGGGGGTCTCCAAGTCCCTCATTGTGAGGCCCTTGCTGGGGGTGTCAACTATCAAGTGAGGGAAGCACCAGAAAAGATCCAAGCCAGGGTAGGATGTGGTGGGGTGGTATAGCACAGGGGCTGCCAACACCACACAGACTCAGGAACAGGGCAAGAGTGGGCAGCTGCAAGAATCTGGGGCCCAGTGAGAATGCCTTCTGTAGCTACAGCAGTCAAGCCTCTCCAGGGGCCTGAGGGGGATGAGTTATTTGTCCTTTTCATGGGTCATGAGATTGATGCTTAGGGAAGCTCCAGGCTCCACAGCTAGTAGGTTCAGGGAGTCTGCATACCCCAAGGTCTTCTGAGTGTGTGTGGACTGTGGACCCTCTCTCTGCGTCTTGGTGGCAGAGAGCAGATCTGACAGGGGAGAGCCCAGGGAGAGGCCATCTCCCTCATCTCCTGTTAGGCAGGCACAGCTGTGGATGGGGGAGTGGATTGGAGAGGCCTCTGTCCAGGAAGAAACACCGACTGAGAGGCAGCAATCCTGCCAGTGAAAGGGCACTGATAGTTACTTAAAGATTTCCCATGAAATCCTAGTACTCTCCCTGCTTTGTTAGGAGAGGAACCTGAGGTAAATAGAAAAAACTTAGAAAATAATTGCCAGTAGTATGAATAACTAAATCTCAGCACCATTGAGAAGGCAGGCACCACATCCCCCAGGGAGCCCCTTAACTAAGGTTTGAGAATTAGTGCTTTTCTGGTCTGAGCATCTCCCTTCTTTCCCTGGCTTGTCCCATCCTATAGGCACGAGGAGGGCACAGGAAGACAGTGGCATCTGATCAGGACAGGCCAAGAAGGGGGTGTCAGAGCATCACTGTGTGAGCTAAGAATGAAGCTTGGGGAGGAGGAGGAGGAGGCTCAGTGTCCTGTCCCCATAGTCCCTAAGTGCAGCACCCACCTGAGATAGTGTCACCATGGTGGGGGCGGGTTACCCTTCCATGGACTGAGGGCTCTGGGGCTCTCTCTTTGTCACTGGTCCTGCCTGAACACCTTCCACTTGGTCTCCTGTGGCCAGGCTCCAGCATCCTCCTGAAGAGGGAGCAGGGCAGAAACCAGCCACCCTCAGGGTACTGTACTTTCTCCCTGGGCAGTGACTGTGTGACTTGGTTGCTCCAGCCCTCCATTATCAGCTTCTTCATTATTTAAAGGAGGCAGGATGGGGGCTCTCTCTGTTTCCACCAGAATCCAGGGACCATTGATTCTGATGCTTGGAGGGCACCTCCAGTTTTGCCAGTGTGTGTGGGGGTGAGTGGGGGGAAGCACTCACTGGCTTTGTGACTTGGGTAAGTCACCTACCCTAGCTGTGCTTCAGTTTCCTGGTGCAAAGGCCACGTGTCTCTCTTCTTCCCCTTCCCCCTCAGCACTGGCCTGGCAGGAAGGACGATGGTGTCTGATCACCATGGGCCCTGATCATTGGGATTCTACGAGCCAAGTCACAGCACAGCAGCCAGCAGAAAGGAAGGATAAGCCATAAGATAGCAACCACTTAACCACGGGCATCCCTGTGCTCAGTCTTCGAGGAGGGGTCATGGGGAGCCTCCCTTGAGAGGAAGGTCCTCTAGCTACCCTGTGGATGCAGGGAGCATCAACAAACAGAAGATACTTCCCAGGCGGCTTGCATATCCCCAGCCCTGAATCCTGTAAAGGCAGCTGCAGCCAGCACTCTGGGTCCCAATACCTCACTGTACTGTTCTCTGGGGCTGCCCAACCAGGAACACGCCTCGGGGTCCTGAGAGTGTGAGGAGTTTAAGGCAGCCCGGTCTCTACCTGGCAATATCCAAATGGTGTCCTGGAGAGGCAGAGATGAAGGGAAACCCTCTTCTTACCTGGGGAAGGGCCTTCTGTGGCGTTCAAGACTAGGCCGCAGAAGGCAAGCAGCGCCCCGGCAGCTTGCATGGCTGCGCGGAAGACAGTAATTGCTGTGGGTTGTCGGGGCAGGTGCTGGGGAGCTTGGGGCCTAGGTGGGGGCTGCCTGCCTTGCAGCGGGGAGGGCGTGGCAGTTTCTTGCTGAATCATTTTGACCAGAAGTTCTCAGTCTCCACATCTATTGGCTACAAAGTCAACCACTTCCTTTATTAAAGTTTCTGAAGTGTGATTCTTCGCAAGGGGAGGAGAAAGAGAAATGAGACCCAAGAACAAAGCCTCTGCCATCTTCTACCCTCGAAACACACATGGAAGAGATGTTGCATTAAAAAATTAACAGGAATCTTCAGAAGCAGAATCACTTAGATTTCCTTTTCCAAGCCATATTTCTGAGGCTCCAAGACTCCAGCCTTCTGAGATTCTGAGTGGCCCCCTGCAGGGGACTGTCTGCCTGCTGGTGTGAGTGGACAACCCTTCCCCCACCTCCAGAAGTGGGCAGGAAACAGGCAGACTGCAGCTTCAGGGGATGAATGTGGTCAGGGCACACACTGGTGATTTCTGCACCTGGAATCCAGAGACCAACAGTGTTTGCTGATTGATGGATCAGGCCCATCTTTGGCTCAAAGTTAGTGGAGAAGAAAGAACAGAGGTTCTAGTACTCCCCACAGAACACCGATTTACATGTCAGACCCAGTGTTAGGAGTGAGGCTCTGGAGCCAAATGACAGGAGTTTGTTCCAGTCGAGCTCTGACTGTTAATACCTGTTGACATTCCCCTAGCTGGTCAGACAGGCAAATTCTGAATCAAGACTTGCATTTTAACACTGTCCAGAGGACGATCTGCCCCAGATGGTCCTACTGGGTCCTACTGTATTCTAAGCAGGGGACCTAGGTTTTGTGTGACTTGGCAAATGGCAGGGACAAATCATGTAACCTCTTGAGGCCCCCTAGGTTCCTGGCTGCTGTGAGGACTGTTAGGGTGGACTGAAAAATAACATTGATTAGATGTTTCGTCACCAAAAAGGACTTATTTGGGAAAAAGAAAGGGTTGCTACTCAGTGCATGCAGACATGGCAAACCATTGCACACTCTATCCTGCATGCCAAGATGGAGGGGTATTTATACAAAGGAAAAGGAAGTTAATGGAAGGGGAAGTTAGAACCTTAGAGCTTTATTATAAACATAGGGTTCTCCCTGTAGGGCTCTCATATGTAGAGTTCCCGTAGTTACACAAAATGTGAGAACTTCCATAAACCCTAGCTCCTCCCATAGACCCTCCTGACTGATTATGTTTGCTAAAATTTTCTGTTTGTCTTTATCATCAGCAAAGTACATTTAGCACAGTGCATGGTAGCTTGCAGCATTTAATAAACTATGGCTGCTTTGACAGCCTGACGTTCCACTAGGCCTGCGATGCAGGTCCTGGTTGCTCACTCCCTGCGTGTCACTAGTTGTGGTATAAGAGCTCCAGGGTGGTGGCTCTTTGTCAGGCTCTATGGCCTGATCACATGTGTCATGTCTGAGATTCATTCCTGGCAGGAAACTTTGCTGAAAGAGAGGCAAGTGCCATGGCACTGGTGTCTTTGCCAAACATCTTTAAGACTAATGTGGTCAAAAGTTGCAAAGATGATGATTTTAAGACTTGGGTATTCTGGATATAAGGTGACCCCCACAAATAAAAAAAATCACTTGAGCTCCTACTATATTTGTGGGAACACACATAGTGTGTTCTGATTTACTTAGGCTAGGACTTGCTGTGTTCACTGATGGTCAGGGTCACAAATCTGTAACTCAGTATTTCTAGATTTTCTTACTTTGATTTGGAAAGCACAGGCCCATAGAGAAACCTCTACAATCCTGCAGGCCTCATAGCCAATGCGGCCCACGCTGTGCAGACCACTTTGTTACCTTGGTGACTGGAATTACTGTGCTAAGGAGATAAACTGCTCTTTTTTTTGAAAGGCAGGCCCCCATTCACAGTAACAAGTGGGCTCTCCAGGTCATGCATTCCAGTGGATGCTCTCAGCATCAATTCTTCAGGTGCGGGCCTTTCTTTTGGCTGTTTTTGCATGCACTGAGTGATGAAATGTACAAATGGTTCGGAGAACTCTCCAACTGGAAGGAGGGGTGAATCTTCATTAATAATACACTGCAGAAGCTGGAGGGGCATTAAATGCCCCTAGTTTTTCTGAATCCGAAGATATGGAAACCTCCCAAGAGCAAGCTCCATGAAAGAGATTCCTAAGCTCCAGATATCAGAATGGATTCCATACTGCTCCCCTGAAATTTTTTCAGGTGCCATATAAGCATATGTTCCAACATACGTCTTGGCTACAGAATTCACCAGCTGAGTGCTAACTCTAAAATCACACAGCTTGACCTGTCCTCTTATGTTTACATTCTGGAGGGTTTCATATCTCTGTGTAAAACCTTTAAACTCCACAAATAGGTAACAACTGCTATTGCAATCCTTTCAAGGACATGCTCTGGAATTTTCCTATATACGTCCAAAGATCTCCCATCCATGAATTCTGTACATGTTGAAATCCTGTTTTCTACAAAAAAGTGCACCATAAAACCCTATGATATATGATGAATCACACTTATAAAGAATTTCCAATCAGACATAACTTGCTTCTGAAGCTCCAATGTAACATCTAGTAGTATGACCTTTACGGCTAGTATTTTTCCACTGGGGACAAGATATGCTTTGTAGACTGTGCCTCCATTGCCATGACCAAGAGTGTCTGGACACCGTATGTCTTGTTGATTCATCTGGCCATTTGCTAATATTTTTTTCAGTTTGATATAAGACTTCTTTGCTGTGTTGTAGGGCTGCTGTGTTGAGAGGGTCCAGCCCAGGTATTCACCTTTAGGCTATGTATGTTCTGTTCCCCAGGGAGCTTACAGGCTCTTGGAAATATCTGCAGAGGCTCTATTAGCTGTCCATTTACTTGCTGTTCCATTACTTTGGAATAATATGACATCATTGCCTTAATTTCTTCATCACTTCTCACTGTAATTCTATCACCATCTTCACCTTCATATTCAAAACCTGTAGCTGTTGCTCCAGGCAGAACCTGGCCTGTCACACCCAGCACACCTCTGAAGAGTAACTGTGGCCGGGATTGCACTGTCCAGTCCACTGCACTACTTGGAATCTTGATGTGAATCACCAGCACCTGGTTCACCATGGCATGGAAGGGGCCAATGGCCGGCGACAGCATTACAGGTTAAAGAGGCTCATATCCTGGGGCAGGAGGCATCCCCTGGCCCCTGGTTAGGTAGGGGATCCAAGGAGACAGAAGGGAAATGGACAGAGGGTGTGAGGCGTATCAGAGAGGAGGGGTGGTCAGGGTCCACAGACACTGACGCAGGCCCAGGCTGCACGGGGTTGACGGATGTTTCCCTGAAAACGTGGACGGGACAAGTGGCAGACACCAGTAGAAACTAGCACAGATCAGAATGATCCAAAGTTTAAAGAGGGCAAAACAGGATCCCGCAGCTGTCAGAGGCTGTGTGGTGAGGAGATGGCTGCGAGAAGCCCCAGTTTAAGGAAATACAGTGGCAGGTGTCCACTCTTCCTTAGAGGACAAGGGAAGGGAGGGGACTCATGCCGGGGCTGTTTGGTGTTTGGGAGGAGCCCAGGGGTGGCCAGACAATGAGAAAGCCGAGAGGGACCCTTTGCCGGAGGGTCAGGTGCGAGTCCTCTGCCCCACCTCGAGCCAGAGAGCCGGCTCACGCAAAATCAGGCCCTGCCACCCATGGTCGTGCATTCTGGAGGCCTCGGCGGCGGCAGCAGTGACAACGAGGGTGTAGTTACACTGGAGCCAAAATGCGCAGGTGCAGGGAACCACAGCACCGCGGGCAGAATCCCCTCCCCCTCCCCCTCCCCCAACGGGGGAGCCAGATTGGAAGTGGGCAGCTCTCAGGCTGCCGCTTTCCCTTACAGTAAATCTCTACACACACACTGTTGGTTCTGTTTCTCTGGAGAGCCCCTGACTGATACATTTGTGCACATGTGTCTGTGCCTACACGTATATCTATGTGGGTAAGTGTATATTGTTTCTGTGTCTCTGCCTTTGTATGTTGGCATGTTCATGTGTCTGTGTGTGTTCTTGTGAATGTGGTTTGTAAAAAGCTTTGTGTGTGTGTCTCTGCATGTGATTGTGTGTGCACACATGTGCATTTGTGTCTGTATCAGTCCATGTGAGTGATTATGTGTATGTGTGTTATGTACACTATTTCTGTTCCATCCAAGGCATACATGAACGGCTGCAGGTGTGATGGGCTCTGTACTGAGTCTCATTCATTCATTTATTCATTTATCCATTTGTCACTCATCCATCCTTCACCACCTTGCTACTGGAAGCGTGGTTACTGGCCCAGTGGTGTCAGCACTCCCTGGGAACTTAATGGAAATGCAGATTCTCAGCCCCCGTCAGAACTTCTGAATCAGACTCTCTGTAGTGGGGCCCAGGAATCCGTTTTCACAAACTCTCCAGGAGGATTTTTGATTCCTACGGTTTGGGAAGCACTGATTGCACCCATTTTATTGCCCCTCCTGCCTTCCTTTCTTGTCGATATGCGTGGCGTCCTTTTGGCCTCTATACTGTGCCCACTGCTGGCCTTGGCCAGTTATCATCCCACCATGTGAAGAACATGGCTCTGCCCACTAACTGGTCCTAAAGCAGGGCCCCTACATGAGATCCCTTGTCCCCCAAGGGTGTGAGGGGATGTTGGAGGAGTGTGGGTAGGTCAGGGAAGCCTAGTTTGGTGAAGTCAAGGCGTGTGCATGCTCCTTCTCCCCAGTGGATGTGGCCATGACTCCAGATATATCCCTCCACTGCTTGTGAAGCGGTAGACTCTGGTCTTGCAGGAACCTCAGGAGCCAGCCACTGTCTCTGGCTCAATGGGCAGGAAGTGCTATTTGTTTTTATTTGAGGAGTTAACAGAATTACGGACATTGGTGGTGACCGGGTGGTATGGGTCTCCTTCTCCCAACCCCGCCCCCCAGACTGGGTCTCCTGGGAGCTCTTCCTTGCCTCCCCTTGGGGTAAAAAAGAGGTAGGTGAATTTTAGGTGACAGGAACCCTGACACCTAGTCTCTCTCCTCTGATGTTTCTGACTTCCTTTCACTCTATTTTCTGCAGCTCACGGGACAAGGCTGGAGGCCACACAGTCAGTTTAAATACATTGAATTTCACTACAAAGGGCACATCTTGGCAAAGACGACATTGCTGTATAAACTTCTGGGCAGGTCCTGCTCTCAGGGTACTTGACTTGTTGCCTTCATCACGGATCTCTTGCAATTTGAAATAAAAATTCAATGAAGTGTATCTAGTTATTGGGTTAGTTATGTACTGCTACATAACAAATGGCCACAAATTTAGCAGCTTAAAACAGCACACATCTATTATCTCACAATAATTGTGGGTCAGGATTTGGGTACAGCTGAACTAGGTTCTCTGCTTCAGGCCTTAGCACTCTGCAGTCCAGGTGTCACCAGGGCTACAGTCACATTTGAGGGCTGAACTGGGGAAGGATCTCTTTTCAAGCTCACGTGCTTATTGGCAGCTGTCAGTTTCTTATGTGTTGTTCCTAGCCATGTGGGCCTTCCATTGTGGTCATGTGATTCCTTAAAGGCAGCAAGGAAGAAAGAGAGTGTCCTAGAAAAATGGGTTACAAACTTATGTAAGGTTATTACAGAGGTGACCACCTGTCACCTTGGCCAAACTCTATTGTTTAGAAGCAAGTCGTAGGTCTTGCCCTCACTCAGGGGGGAGCAGCACAGGCCTGCATATGAAGGGGCAGGCATTGTGAGAGCCACCTTAGAATCTGGCTACCACACTGAGTAAAGTTCAGTACAAACACTTGTATTGAAGATGCCTACAAAAAACGAAGAATGAGGTGGCAATGAGCACGTCTAAATGCAACTTCTCATTAGAAAGAGCCAACGTTTCTTGGAGAAATGGTTGTTCCAGGCCAGGGAAGAAAAAGTACAAGGTGAGTCAGGAACGTCTGGTCTTCCCAGAGAACAGGGGAGCCATCAAAGACCATTGGGCTAATGTCAAAAGAACATATGAGTCAACCTGAAGAGGCTACCGCTGGCCCAAGGGGACAACTTAGCATCAATAAGAATAATAATGACAGAGGATTGAAACACATCAAATATTTATAAATGGTGAGTTTATAATGACACTTACAATGATTATAAAGATGATACCCCCTTTCCAACCTCTGAGGGTCGTGAGGTTAGTGGGGCCCCTTCTCCCAGCCACTGGCCCCTACTCTACAGCTCAGCTGCAGAAAGTGCCCTTCCCATCTCCACAAAGCTCCAGGAAAAAGACATTTCTATGCTGTGGAAATTGCAGCCCTCTTTGACCTGCACAGGGCCGTGTTCCTGAGGAACCATAAGGGTGGGGTTTCCTGGTGCTAGCTGTGGTGGGTCAATAGACTTCTCATGCCTCAGTCTCCTTGTCTGTTACAAAACCAAAGAAAGAAATAAAGAAAGAGAGAGACATTACACTGTTCGCCTCCTAGGCTTCTTGTGGGATTTAGAAGAGGTGATATGGAGGATGACGTTATGAGCCAGAAGATGACCCACAGAGTGCCTGACAACAGTAAGTTGTTTTATCACTATCCTCATAGCTGGAGTAGTGTTATCCAGACTATCAAATTATCAGGTGTGCACCAAAAAGTTTCCTTGCACAAATATGCATGAAGTATGTGGGGCTTAAGAGCCTTTAGACAGCAGGGATAGTGTGCAGATACACAGATTTATTTGTAATGGCAACATGGAGCCACCTCTGCTCAAAATGTCTCTGACCAATGTATGGGGCTCCAGTCTAAGAGTTCTAGTGAGGGAAAGGTGGGACTGTGGAGAGGAATGACAGGTGGGCAAGACTCAGCAGGGAGCTGGGGGTGACCTGCTGCAGCCTGCCCTGGGGTTTTGAGTTCAGAGAGGAGGCATTCCCAGATATGGCCACCAGAGGGCTCCCGTCACATTGGGTCCCAAGCAGTTGACTCCGTTGGATGGCAATGGAGCATGCTGCCCTTGAGCTCCAACTTCGCAGCTGCAGTGACTCGAGGCTCTCTGAGCCTCAGGATTTGCATTGCGTAAAGGGCACAAGCCATACCCTGTGGTTTGTGAGGGTCCAACACTAGCCCTATGAAGGCAGCTCCAGGCCTGTGGCTTTACTTGGAGACAAAAGGCCAGGAAACAAGCCCCTGGCGGAATCCCTGCTAGTGGGAAAGGAGCCGATGTCAGTCAGGCACTTACAAGATGGTGAAAACCACCCTCCAAAACCAATGGCTGAAGTGCAATTGTTTGCAGCTACCAGGCTAGCAGCTGGGTGGCCTTCGTCCCCAACCCCGGGAGGCCAGCTGGTCCTGGGCTGTAGGCAGGCAGGGGTGCTGGGAGGAGGCAGAAAAGGTCTAAGAGCAGCGGGGTTGGCGTGGTTGGGTGGATGGAAATAATCAGAACATCTGTTTATTGATAGCCTCCAGTATGCCCATTCGCAAATTGGCTCAATTGGTTGTCATCATAACTCTTTAAGATGGGTGTGAGTGTCCTCACTTTAGAGATGAGAAACATTGAGGTTCAGGAGCTGAAGTCACTTGCATAAGGTCACACAGCTAGTGTACTCAAGCACCAGGCCTTACGCCTAGCTCTGAGGTTTTGCTGAGTCTGGACCATCCATCAGTAGTGCGGGCTGCTTGCAAACGCACTTACTCAGCAACACTTGGATGTTACATTGAGCTCTGGAACATTCCAGAGCTCTGGCATCCTAGGGGACATAGCCAGAGGCCACAGCCTTGCACAGAGGGAAGGGGCTGGCTGGCCCTTTCAGGGTACCTTCAGTATCTGACGTTTGATTTCCTCAGGGTATCTGTTGTTTCTGTGGAGGCGAGACTGAGCGTGGGATCAGAAGACCAGTTTGAGTGGGTTCTGGGCTTCGATCTTTGCCAACTGTGACTGGAGCCAGTGTGTTTAATCCCAGGACAAGACGATCCCCTGCTCTTGCACTCAGCACTCTCCACTAGCCCACAGCCCTTGCTGCAGGGCTCGGGAGTCCAGGCAGGGCCACGGGAGCCCCTGCCACTCATGGGAGGCCTGGCCTCTCGAATGAGGAGCTGGTGGTGAGGGGTGAATATGTGTGTGTGCAGGGGCTTAGTGTTGGCGGTGAAGTGGGGAAGTGTGCAGTTCTCCCTACCCCCATTCCCTATCTATCCATCCCACTGAGACCCTGGTGTGCAGGCCTGGCTCCCAGGAGTGCAGACCTGACTCCAGTGTGGGACCTTGCGGGGCTGGGTGGGCGAAACCTCCGAACCCTGTGGTCCCATTCTCTGGTGCGTGCCTGCCCTGCCCCGGTTCATGTTTGTAGCACGTGGGGCTTGGTGGACCAGAACCACCCAGCCACTCAGCCAAGAAGCAGATGGGACATCTAAGACATCCTGTCACCTCTAGATCTTGAGCTTTCTTCCTTATGCTGCCTGCCTCAGCCACAGCTGGGTCCCCGGGCATTTGGGGCTCTGTCAGCAAATGCTGCATTAATTATAACAATGGTAATAACAAGAGGGAACATGCTGAAAGTACTTACTATGTGCCAGGCAATTTAATTACTATTTCTTCATATAATTCCCATAGCATCATTTTACATACAGAGAAGATGAAAAGTTGTGGAAAGTTCTGCTGAGTTGGAGCCCAGAACCTGGCACTGGCTTTGGTCCTCCGCCTGTCCCCCATGGGGCCCAGTGCTCTGCACCTGTGGCTTTCTGTACTGGCCATGCTGGCACTGGCTGGGATGGGGTTAGAAGAGTGATTCCTGAGCCAACCTCAAGATGCCATCTTGGCAATGCGGGTCCCTGCTGGTGGCCTGAGCCTCTGGGAGAAGCTAAAGGGCACGTGATGCTGATATACCATCTGGAACGACTGTGAGCAAAAAAATCACAAAGCCTTGCAGAGCAGGGAGTGAAGCTGCTTCAGAAGGAGTCTCGGGGTATGTGTGTTTGTGGTGAGAGAGATTTTTGTGTACCTAAACAATGTATGGAAGAAACAAAAACTGGTTGTCCCTGGAGAGGATTATCTGATGGGCTTTTAATACTTTGTGTTCTGTTTGTATTTTATTTTATTTTTTAAGTCAGTGGTGGTTATCTGAGTGGTGAGGCTAGAAGACCTTTTTTCGTCTTTATATTTCACTGTGAAGAATGCTGTTTAAACATTTATCCTGAGTGGTTGTGACTGTGAGGAGAATGTTGTCCACATGGTGATGCTGTGAACTAAGAAATAAGCAAAGCCTTTTCAGGACACTGATATCTCCCAAGTTTTTCTTCAGGGCTAGGTGACTTCCACCTTAAGTGCCTGCCATTAGCTCTCCCCTCTGTCCATTTCTCAGACTTGCTCCAGATTCAGACTTGCTTCCTCTGTAAAAGTGTTGGGATTTCAGCAATCTTTGTCCTTCCCTAGGGAAAAGCAGTTCTGTCTAAACTTCAAAGCTCTCTGCAATCCATGTTCTCAGAGAATGGAAAGATGCTACAAATCTTCAAGGCCTGCAGGCCATTCACACTTATTCTGACTTGGTCTCATCCTGGAAAATCTTAGCACTTTGTAGAAGAGAGGTTTCGTTACCTAATTCTGTGTGTCATCCACTGCAAAACTTAGTGGTATAAACTGACAAATGTTCTATTATGATCACATAGGCTGAAGGCTGGGGACTCATGTGGACATGGCCTGTTGCCACAGAGGTCTAGGATGTCAGCTGGGAAGAACTGAAGGCATGGGCATGGAATCATCTAAGGTCTGTTGATACCAAGTTTAGATTTGATAATTGCTTTTGGCTGAGCCTCGACTGGGGCTGTTGGCTGGGACACCTCCACCTGACTGCTTGGACTTCCTCAGAGTATGGTGGCCAGGTTCTAAGAATGAGTGTTTCCTGGAGCAGCAGGTGGAAGCTGCATTATCTTTTATCATTTCACCTTGAAAGTCACATAGTGTCACTTCTGCCATAATCACAGACCTACCGAGATTCAAAGAATAGGAAACAAAGCAGACCCCACCTCGCAATGGGACAGTGTCACTGTCACTTAAGAAAGGCATGTGGAAGGGGAAATATCGATGTGGGTATTTTTGTAAAGTTATGTGCCTCAAGTGGGTCCAGAAAAAATTAAGGTCTAAACGTCTCTGGAAAGGAGACTGTCTCCTTGTATTTGCCCATTAAGTGCAGATGCCCCATGCTTGCCATCTTGCTAGGCATGGTAAGGGCCAAGCAGTGAGGCAAGAGGCATGCTGGACCTGCAGCTAAGGGATTTGAGAGGAGCTCAATCCACCCTCAACTCTGAACTATGTAAGCTCACTTGGTTCAGGAGGTGGGCAGGTGACTGAAGGTGTCTCAGAGTTCAGTGAAGGACTTATGTTCTCTGTTTGGCGGAAGAAAAGGTATATTTCATTCTTCATCCTGTTCCCCCTTCTTCCTTCCTTCTAATTCTCATGGATGTGAATAAAGCATGTAGCACCCAGAATTGCTGGTAGCCTTGTTGGTACATGAAGCCAGCCAGGCCAAGGAGGAAGCTACAAGAGGGAAAAACTGTAGAGACAGCTGTGACAAACCCCTGGATCAAACTCACCCTGAAGCTCACATGCTGCTAGATTTTCCAGTTATGAGTTCCCACAAAGTCTTTCACTGTTTAAGGTCATTCAGGTTGGATTTTCCTGTTTTTATTTTTCTCAGCACAAAAAGGCCATAACTGACATAGATGGGAAACAGGTTTGTGGCTGGGTAAGTGTCAGGTGTGTGTGCTTGTCAGTGGCCACCAAATCAAGAAAGGCGGAGAAGTTGGTAATACTGTTTAGTAGGAGAACTGAGAAACTTTCTGGTGGTGACAAAAACCCAGAGTCAAGGGTGGATCTGAATTTAGGTGCCATGGGCATGGTCACTTTTTAGCAGACTGAAATGTGGTTGGTTCTTAGAGGCTTGACACAGCCTGCCTTACTTGTCTCCAGGTCTGTGGCATATGTCCAGAATTGACTGAAAAGCCTGGCATGGCTTCTGACATCCCATTACCTAAAGTTGCCAGTTAAAATGCAGGGCACTCAGCTAAATTTGAATCTCAGAGAAACAACAAATAAATTTTTAGTATAGATATATCTTAAATATTGGGATATATTTATACTAAAAATTATTCATTATCTGAAATTCAAATTTAACTGGGCATTCTGCATTTCTATTTGATAATCTGGCAGCCCTACCTTTCTGTAGCCTGGTGAACTTTGCAGAAGGACAGAGTTGCCAGCTCTTTACACATGATTCTTTTATGTGAAATGGGGGAGCTCTCAGCTCAGGGCTTTGGATCTCAAGATTTTGGTGGGTCAACCTGGTCAGCTGATCACATTGGCCACCCCCTGAGTTCTGGTTTGGTCACCAGAGCAGTAGCAAAACCTGGTACTGATGGGATGGGACATATTTTCTTTGCTTCTATCACTCTTACAATTTGTGGGTGAGAAGTGTCCTTAGAAGCCCTGATACACACGCTCATCTGTGTGGAGACTGGACTCCGCACCTGGCCAGACAGCTCTAGGGGTCTAGGCTCACTTTCCTGGCTTCCCAGGTTTCCTGCTGTGTTGTTCTGACAATTCCTCACCACATTAAGTTATATATAAGTGTTTTGTTTTGAAGGAAGCAGTGGCCTCTCACTCTGATCCTGAAGGGTGTCCAGAGACTAGAGCATTGTTGGCAAAGCCATCTGTGCCTGCCCTAAGGACAATGGGGCCCAGCCCTTGTCCTAAGGAGCTTGCCAAGGGGGAGTTCAGATGGCCAGCACTGCCCAGCAAAAGCTGAGGGTGGAATTGTGCACTCTGTTGAGCTATTTGGTGGGCATGGGGCACCACCAGGCCCCAGGTCAGGCTTGAGGTGCTCATTCTCCTAGTGACTGGGATGGTTGTCTTTGGCTGATGATAGCCAAGTGGTCCAGGGTTATGCTTTCGCTCAGGGCCAACCTGAACCCCTTTAGTGTATGGCAGGATGTCTCTGCAGGCATATCGCTGCTCCAGAGTTCCCACTGTCCTCACTTCCCACCAGGTTCTGCTCACCCAGCACCGTCTCATTTTCTCCCCAGGGAACTTATTCCTAAAAAGTGGGATATGCTGTCTCCACAGAAAAGATATTTAAGTTGGGTTCTGATACCTAGGTAGGAGTTCTCTTGGAAGGAAATGAGAGGGGTGAAAGCAGAGAGAACAGCGTGAGCAAAGCATGGTGTGCAGGTATTAGGGTACTCCTTGTTAGGACAGCCATGCTTCTGCTATGTGACTTCAGAAGAGGCCAGTCCAAGCCTCACCATGTGGTCCTGGATTCTAGGTCATTTTTAGAGCTGCCTGTGACCTTAGGAAGGTTTGACTGAGAGGAACGAGTGGTGGTATTGAAAGCGAACTTTGTTCTGCATTTATTAGCAAGGCACATGTCCAGTAGCTCTCTAAGCCTCACCTGCAGAATAGTGGCAATGTGGCCTACAAGCTGGCATTGAGAGAACCCAGGGCTGCGTATAGATTTAGATTCTGTGTTCACCGAAAATTGTGACCGCCGCCCCCCACTGCCACCCTGCTGAGATTCTGCCATGCCTTATCTCCCTAAATTGTTTGTGTGTGTGTGTGTGTGTGTGTGTGTGTGTGTGTGTGTGTGTGTGTGTGTTTGTATAAGAACTGTTGGGGAAACCTCTTCTCCATGAGTGTGAAGTGGGAACTCTTTGCAATTCCTGGGAAGAGGCTGGGACTGGAGGACACAGAAGAAATGGCACAAGGCAGGATGCCTGGGTGCCTGGAGCTTGGTGTGGCCTCAGGACAGGGACACAAGGAGTGCTAACTTCCATGGGGCATCGTCTCTCTGACCACCTTCCTTCTTCAATTTTTCTGACCAACATCAGTTCTTGGCTTTTAAGGATTTATGTGATTATGTTTCGGGCCTACCTGGGTAGTCCAGGGACATCCCCTACCTCAAATTTCTTAATCGCCTCTACAAAGTCCTTTTGCCTTATAAAGTGCCATGACACAAGTTTCAGAGTTAGCACATGGGTATCTCTGGGGACCATTACTGTGTCAGCCACATGGTGTATCAGGAAGAGGAAGACCCACTCCTGTTGCACAGGCTGATTCTGCCCTACTATACCTGAAATCATGCTTCCTTATGGCCTTGCAAGATGGTGGGCAGAGCTGGCAGGGCCTCTGGGGAATGCCCCACGGTTCAGCTGACTTACAGACCACTCCACCTGCATACTCATCTTTGGGGACACTCTTTGGCTGAGTTCCCAAAACAGACCCTGAAACAAATGCTGGAGTGCACCCAGCATATCTGGGAGGGAATCTCAGTGAGAAACACATATACTGACAATGGCCAGACAATACATAACAATAGAACCCTGACCCACCACCTATACCTCCAGCTCAGGAAGCCAGACCACAACCTCTGCAGCAACCTACCCAATGGTCAGGCTTGGTCAATAAGTGCCAGTTGCCATAATTTTTGTTTCCATGTCCAGAGAAGCAAGACAAATGTGCTCTCATAACCATTCACATGGGATGCCCCGCTTCTAGTTGCCTGCCTCCAGCATTCCCAGGCCAACCTGAAACTTTTTTTCCATCATAAACCTTGCCCACTTCCTAGCCTGCATTCAAGTCTGTGCCACATTCAAGTGTCAACCAATGGTTGGTGTCAATTCAACACCAACAGGAATCCTCAATTTTGGGTGCAGTGATGGTGGAAACCTTAGTCAGTACAAACGACTCAGATGTACAATAGCTATGAGAACAGAAGGGCTGCTGAACAGCTCAGTAGTGTTACAGCTCAATTATCAAGCAGCATGGCTGTGAGACATCCCTGGGGCCAGGATCCTCTCTGGCTAGACAGCTCTGCTCCACCCTGGTCTGCTTCTCTCTGCTCTTGTGAGATATCTTCAGTGTATCATCTTTAATGTTTCAGCTGCAGCTAGAGAAACAGAGTCTTCAGTCTTTGATGGAAAAAGTGTGCGGAGACAGAAGGGAGCTGACTTATATAGACAGAAGTCCCTGACCCTGGACCCTGATTGGTCCATCCTCATGTAAATGAGGGTTACAAATCTTTGCAGTTTGATTGGTCCAAAGGCACTGTCCTGATTGGTCAGAATGGAGTCACTCTGATTGGCTGATGAAGATGCTGATAGGGATATACCTATGCAGCTCCAATTAAATAGGAAAAGCCTCAGTTCTATTGTCTGAAATACTATTCCAGGAACTCCTTATTTAGGGCTGGCTTAGATGGCAGGAACACAGTGCAGGTAGGCAGTTCAGTGCAGGAGGAAGACAGCTTAGTGCAGCCTTCTCCCCGAAGTGTAGTTTGTGTGAGAGGTCCCTGTGTAGAAATAAATGGTTGCTAGGCTCTGTATTTTTTTTTTTAACTTTGAGCTCAGTTAGCTACCAAGTGCTGTTCTTAGTAGGTATCTGTTTCCTCAGGGTCCACATTTTCCCCTTTGATCAGAACCTGTCACAGACAGCACTGAGAACTGATTGATAAAGTGGACAGTGTGGAAAGAATTCCACACACGCCAAAGTTAGAATCAAAAGGAAAGTTTATTAGAAAAGGAGTAACACTCCACAGAGTGTGGTTCCCTTTTAGAGGCAGAGAGAGGGATAGTGAGAGGGACAGTGACAATAGAGAGGAGGACAGTGAGAGAGACAGAGAAAAGGCACTGAGAGGGACCATGAGTGTTCAGGGAATTCAATTTATATGTCATTCTTTAGTTCCCACTTCCTTTGATATGGACATACAGTGAGAAAGTGAAAGATCATGTAGAATGAAAGGCCTCCTGGAAAGTCTCAGCCTTTAATCCATAAGTTCCTCATGGTTTTAGCCATGGGAATGACTCTTGGTTCCTGTTTCCCCTTCACAGGTGTGGGGCATGGGTTATTAGCAATCCAACAGAAATCTTTCTATGTTTTAAAGGCGTCTTCCTGGCCTGGTTGTGGGGCTGATCAGCATATTGCAGTTTCTGACTGTGGCTTTATTCACATTTTAATTCTCTTGCTTCCTCCCTACATTACTTAGATAGCATTCGTGAGGATGGCATGTAGCAGAAATGTTGTGAAATTGGACTGGCAAGAAACCAAGCACCACTTGGGAAAGTTGGAGAACTCAGGTTTATTATGCTGGTGGTCCCAGAAGAGCTAGCGCTCTGAAGATCTGGGCTCTGAACTCAGGGGCAATTTTGCTTTTATATCCACATTGTTACAATTAGCATGGGCTGATAGGTTGATTTGTCCTCAGACGGTTACAGGGCACGAAAGCTGCTATGGGTTACAGGTGTGTGCGGGAGTTGCTATGGGCTATGGGCAGTTATAGAGCATGAGATTTTCAAACAGGAATTTAGCTAATACGTCTGTTATGGAGACAGAGCATCAAAGAGGAAGGTGAGTCTTCAGATCATCTTGAGATCACTCTGCCCTTTGGCCTATGCAGCAAGTAAGTCCATAGAAGCAGAACAAAGAGCTGATTACAGGATGAGTCACTTGAGTGGAAAATTTCTCTTCAGGCAGACAGC
Source organism: Macroglossus sobrinus (assembly GCA_004027375.1). Lineage (NCBI taxonomy): Eukaryota > Metazoa > Chordata > Mammalia > Chiroptera > Pteropodidae > Macroglossus > Macroglossus sobrinus. The sequence goes on from PVKZ01003388.1 coordinate 59,965, forward strand.
TGTGTCCTCGGGCTGAATGGGCAGATAATGTCCATGAGAACTGCACCAGGAGCAGATAGTGCCTAGGGGACGGTGGAAAATACCCTTGGGAGCCAGCAAAGCCCAGAGAACTCTTTGTTCACTGTCCTCCTGGGGCTGCGCTGACCAAGCAGTTCTTGTTGTCTTGTATATGTGGAGGAGCTACTTTTGAATGAACTCTACAGGCAAGATTAAGGAGTTTGATTCTTTCTAATTCTACCTGGGAAGAAGTATTCATTCAGGTGCAGCAGGAGGTATTGGCCATGGTGCAGACTTCTCCTTGGGCTGTGAACACATAATAAGGGGTCATTCTGTTGCTGAGGATTATTCATGCTAAGGAGTCTAAAGTTGTTTGCTGGGCTTGAATGACTCTGGTGGGTGAGTAAGTGGTTTGATTGACAGTTCTAGTTAGGTTTCTCATTAGTAAGTTTAATTGAGCAGGACCAAGGCCACCCCATGAAAATATAATTCTGAGAAAGTGATTACCCTCACCTCCTGAAAAACCTGTTGTCAAGTCACATCCCAAACAAAAGCCACAAGAATAATTTTCATAAACAGAGGGATTCTCATCAGGATAGTAATTTACTATTGACAAGGCCTTCTTTTTCTTCTGATGAGAACTTGGATTAGCGGCTATTATCATTTTGAGGATAGTAAAAAAGGATATTGAACAACCTAAAGGGCCAGTCAGCCTCCAGCTATCTAGACATTCAAATATTCAATGTTGATTTTTGTGTGTACAGGGAGCACCGTGATTGACTGCAAGGGCTTGTTCATTTATGGATTCATTAACAAGAAGGGAGGTGAGGACATTTTCCAACCAGGGCTCTTTTAAACATCCCTCTAGAAGTTCTTCCCAGTATATTTAAACATTATGGGGTGAACATTTAGGTTCATGACAGTGTGAGCTGTTTCCATGCACAAGAGCCTTATAAAGGGGAGTTCAACAGCAGTCAGGGTTAAAATAAGTGCAATCAGATTTAAGGCATTTAAGATCTAGATAGTGAAGTGTTAAGAGGTGGCTAGCACCTAATTCAACTGTAGGAGATAGGTCCCACTTAGGGTGAGTGTGACCCATACATAGGGTGTGCATAGAAAGAAAATGGAACACCCTTTTGCAATTTAATCTGATAAGTTTCAGAAGGGGGAGGTTTGGTGAAATCAATAGTAAAGTTAGAGATGATTGAAAAATTGCTAACGGAAATAACTATGAGATCATCGGTTTTACCAGAGGTAGAGGAAGGCATTGGATGACAATCCAGCATTGTATTATAATACTTCTAAGCCAAAGTTTCCCATTTATAAGAGTTAAAACAGCAAAAAATCAGAAAGTACTATATAGGCAAGGGTTAATGATATGGAGTAGCTAGAACACATAATTTAAAACATAGGAAAGGTGACTCATTTGTTGCAAGAGAATTGAGATCACTAATTTACTAAAAAAATGACAACTATGAAATAAACATAAGGTTATGTATATATAGCAGGAATTGACTTCATTGGCCCAATCTCAGAATCTGGGAAATGCCATTTGCTTCAAGTGCTGTCTGCTTTTTGTGTGAGCAGTTCTCTGCCCTGGATAACTTTCAGTCATGTGAATGAGATGCAAACATGGAAATCTTTTAAAAATAAAAACATCAATTCATCTGTCAATACCTTTTAGCTTGGCAACTCAGGGATTAGTTAACAATACCCGGTATGGTCCCTTCCAGTGAGGCTGGAGGGAATCCTTATGGGGTTAGCCTTTTTGAACAGACAATATCTCCAAGTTGTAGGCCATGATGTTTGATGTCTTTATCTCCTAGAAGTGCACTTTGGAAAGATTGCTCTATAAGCTTGCATTAATTTCAAGAGCCTTTATAATTTTCTTTGCAATAAGGTAGAAAGTCTTCTTGATAAGACAGGTACACACACACGAGATGGTGGCTGGCTCTCCTTGCTGTCACAGCTCTATCAAGTAGCTCTTGCTTGTTTTCACTGTGGTGGTCTTTGTTTATTTCCAAACCGGGAGACACAGGTGGAGGAGTGGAGCAGATGCAGCCTGTAAAGGAAGGGCTTATGGGTTACAGGCATCCGGGGGAGGGGCAGTATCAGAGACAGCCCCTGGAGAGTGAGGAAGCTTCTGGTCTGAGGACTGTGCGCTGCCTCCAGGAGGGTAAGGAGCATTCAGGGCAGAGATGGTGTTTGTGGTGTCTCTCCATCAGCATAGAGACAATGGGATGTGGCTAGGGCAACAAGAAGAGCACCTGCCTCAGGACACAGGTAGCTTTTCTGGTAGGATTCTTGGTTCTTTTGGTGGTCTCTCCTCAGAATAGCCCTGCACATTTGGTAAAATACAGACTGTTTCTTCCTCAGTGGCTCAGTGGACACCCTGCCCCCCACCCCCGTGGGTCTGTGTGTATATCTGAGAATGAGCGTTTAAAAGCTGCTGGGTGTCCACGTTAGACCCTTGTGCACCACCGAATCTCCCATGATTCTCATGCAGACCACTCGCCTGACATATCTGTCCTGTGGCCCTGATTTGCCTCCGTCCATGTTTTCCCTCCTCATTTTTTTTTTTTTTCAGAATGATGACTGACTTAAATGGATGGAGATGCCATCTCTGCCTCAATTTCTCTTCTGTATCTGGCAACCCATTCATTTATTACTACTATATTAAGTGCCCTGTATCTTCCCTGGTGCATCTTCCCCAGTGCCTGTAACTCTTGAGTATCATTCATTTGGCTCAATGCTGACAAGGAACAGAGGATAACATATTTTACTGGTTTTATTTCCTCCTTAGTTTCTGTAGCTCTTGTATAAAATTTCCAGATCACAATTCCAGAACCTTGAGTTGATACTTCTTGAACAAAGCCCCTTTGTGTCGGTGAGTTTAGGATGGATTTCTTCACTTCTCTCACCTTTGTCCCATCTTTAGTGGCCATCTTTCTCTTGAAGGTGAATCTGTTGAGATGTTTGCCCTCTCAAAACCTCTAGTATTGACTCAACCCCAGGAGCTAGCTGGATTTACAGATAGTTGTGTGTGGTAGGAATTGGTGTTAGAGAATCACAAATCCAGGACTGAAGGATAGTCATCAAACTCAGTTCTTCACTTGATTTCTTTCTGCAATATTTTATATAAAATTTTTTTTCCAGAAAAGTTGAATGAATTGTTTAGTGGATGCTTATATTCCTATCCCCTGGATTCCAGAGTTACATTTTTCCTACATTTGCTTTACTGTCCATTGATCCATCTATCAATCTGCCTTACTGTTTTTGGACACTACAAAGTAAGCTGTGCTTCAGTTGATGTTGAATCCCAGGGACTCCACCCTGTCCAATGGCTGTGTGGCCTTTGTTTATATTCCTCTGGAGATAGGAAACTCACCATCTGATATGATTTTTATTATATCTGCTCTGGCTGTCTCCAAGTCCTCTCTATGCCAGTGGTTTCAATGACAGGCTCTCTCAGAAGACACTGAAAGGAATGAAGAGTCAGACCCCCTGGAGTGAGTTGTTAGAGTTGGAAGCTGTGTCCCACACCAGGGCTTCCTACTGAGGAAGTCTCTGGCAGATTCTGAGAATGTGCATTTCTAACAAGCTCCCAGGTAGGGCTGACATGGCTCCTCCAGGACCCCAGTTTGAGAACCACTGGTCTAAGCCTGCACAGCAACTTGAAGGTATAATTATTCCTAAAATAATTGGGTAGCCAAAGTCTTGGGCATCCTTTTGGAAAAGGTCTGGAAATATGCTTCTAGCCAAAGGGTGCCATAGTCTTTACTTCCAAGGAAGGCCACCACACCCCTCCTGTGATGGCCCCTGTGCTAGCTGTGAGGGCAAATGCCTGCACTGTGGTGACTTGCTCCTGTTCAGTGTGTAGTTTTCTTTGAAGACTGTGTGTTTCCTCTGTGGCTTTCCTCTCTACCTGAGTGTCCACTGGCTCTGTGGACCAGCAGAGGATGGGATTCTGGCGAGGTCCTCAGAGCAAAATGTCATCATTAGACCTGGATGAACCATCACACCCAATCACCTTTCTTTGTTCAATTTATTTCCTTACTGTCCGCAGTTAAAATGTTCTGTAAAAAAGCAAATGTGTGCCACCAAGTTCGCCTTTGCCTCTTTGCAGACTGGGGAATGCTCTTTCACATCCTGCTTTTGCAAATTAAGTCATTAAAGGAAGAGTAAACTTGCATTAATTGTTCATGGCTTGTTAGTACCTTTGAGGATGGCCAGTGGAGGACAAGTGTAAATTTTATTAATTTCTCTAAGCTTTTGGGGTTTGGCTTGAACTCAAAGGCCCTCTGTGAGTGATCTCTTGTAAAAGCTTTAATTAACTCTTACTAGTGCCAATATGTTTTATTACCTTCTGCCCACAGCCTTATCATTTGACTAATTTACTCAGAGGCTCTCTTGCCATGATGAAGGCAGGTGCTCAGTACCCACACAGAGTGGATTATATTGCTTTGTGGGCTCCAGCTAGAGGGCAATGCCTCTCCATCAGAGAAGATAATGGATGGATGCTCTTCTGAGAGGAGCACCTTGAACTTTTAATTGGAACTTGCTGCATCAGAAATGAAGATGCTAAGCTTGGAATTGTGACTGTGGTCATAGCCTTCAAGGGCACAAATGCAGGGTCTAAGACTTGAGTTCAGGTCCTGACCGTTACTTTGAAGGTGTGGAGTGAAGAGCATGTCTGCCCCACCTTAGGCACCCTCACCCTTTATTTCAAAGTGAGAGTAGGAATCCTGATTTTTGGAATCTTGATTTAGGCTGGGGTTGGTGGGTGATTGTCATAGCCACAGGTGGATGCGGGGCCACTGACTTTTTGTTGGTTTGATTATCGGGGGACCATAGTTGCCTGGCCTTCTGGCTTGGGAGCAAGAAGCCAACTGTCACAGGCCTTTCAAATGGCCACTTGCCCATGTTCTAGTGCGTGCGTGCGTGCACACACACACACACACACACACACACACACACACTCCTGGAGTTTCTGCCCACAGGACTGGAAGGGCTGGGGGGTGAAAAGCCCCATCCAGGAGGGGTAGGCTAGAGGGCAAATACCCCACATGAGATGTATCTTCCTCCAGTCTCAGAGTCCCAGCAGATGGACACCCATGGCCTACAATGGCCTCCTGCCAACCCCTTTCCTGGCTTCTCCTCCTCCCCTCACACCCCTTGTTCTGCTTCCTGGGTATAAAAAGTAGAGGTCTTCAGGTGGGACCTCAGCCTGCCATGGCTGCAGCCCTAAGCCCTTGCTTTCCCCTTGGCTCTAAATCCAAAGTAATCCAAATGTTGAGCTTGCTACTTTGATTTAATTAAGGTAAAATTTACATTTAGTGAATATAAGATCAAAAGTGAATGACTTCATGAGCTTTGAGAAGTGCAGATATATTTCACACCCCAGTGGAGACAGCAAGTGTGTCCCTCCCAGAGCTCACTCATGCCCTGACAATCAGTCCACAGGCTGCTCAGGCAACTGTGTTCTGATTTCATCCCCACAGGCTGGCCTTGCCCATCTCAAATGCCACGTAAATGGGATCGCACAGCTGGTGCTCTTTCCTACCCTACTTTTCTGTCTTGAGGTTGAGTCATGTCATTGTGGACATCAGCTGTCCATTTCTTTTTATTGATGGGTAGTATTCTAGTCTATGAAAAGACCACATATTGTTTGTCTATTTACTTGCTGATGCACATTGCATTTTCCCTAGGTTTTGGCTAATGCTGAAAAAATTTTCGCTATTTTGATGAACATTTTTTTATATTGTACCAGAACAAACTAAATTATAACTTATATTTCATGATTTGGCAAACCAATTTCACATACAATATTCAAATTCATTTGTTGTGAAATTTGACATACACACTGAAGAACATCTAAGACCTATGGACTATATGAAGAATAAAGATAAATTGTGCAGTCATGCAACTAAGACTGAACCCAGGCTAAGCATGAACAATGCCAGGACCCTCGTGCGCCTCCATGATCACAACCACTCCAGGGATGGTCCTGATGCAAACTAATAAACAAACAAACAAACAAAACCAATTTTTTTCAGACCATATTAGTATGCAATTTTTAATTACATTTAAGGCCGTGCTACTTTAGAAATATTTATGTTAAACACATACACAGGGGAAAGGAATTAAGAAGAAAATAGTGTTGAAAAGTAAAACCAAAACCAAAACCCAGTCCATGGGTTCATCCACTGAGGCCATAGACAGAGATCAAAGTCACTTTTTTTTTATTGCTGCTGAATAATATGGAGAATGAACATATCACAATGTACTTTATCGCTTCTCTTTTTAAAGAGTTCTATCTTTTTATATTGCTGTACATTCAGGTTATTTCCAGTTTCCTGCTACCTCCATCGCTGTTGGAAACCAGGTATGCGAACAAACCAGTGGCTGTGCAGTGGCACAGATCTCTGAAACCTGTTGCTTTCTTCCTGTGGAATAACTTCCAAGGGCAAGATAATTGGATCAGACGGTGTGTGTATTTTGAAACTTAACAACTATTGCAGATTTCTTTCCCCAAAGGCTTTAGTTAGGAGTTCACAGTCCCAGCCCTACCAGCAGTAGTTAAGGGTCATTTTTCAGTCTCCTCTCATAAGTTTTACTTATCTTACTCTAGGCTAATTGTACTTTTTCTATTAATTTATCTTAAAAGCTGATTTGTAAAATTTATCTACATGACATTTTCTGTTTAGAAATGTTCTTTTACTTTTATTCTTTTCTTTTTCTCTCCAGCATTTTCTCTTGCTCTTCACTTTGTCACTTCTCACATGACACATATCAAACATTTTTCAAATAATTCCCAGGAGATCCTTGTTGTCATTCAGTTATTTTTCACAAGTGTTTTCCTCCAGCCCTTGAGTCCTGCTTTCAGTGCAGTGTGCCTACTCATGAGTTCCTTGGGAGTTCAGTGTCAGAATTTCTAGATAAGAATTTTATCATAGCTTCCTTTATAAGAAACTTTTTAGTTTTATAATTGTGTCCAAGTGTTCCAAATGCATTTTCTTTTTAGGGGAGAAAAGGCTGAGAGTGAATGCATCTTGATTACATCTGAACCTCCCTTATGGTTACTAGTCACCGTATGGTGACTAAGCTGTTTTTGAGCATTTCTTCCCACTGGTGGGTTTCGTTGCTAGAGAGACAGCTACTGGCTTCTGTGGAACCTGTACTGCCCATCTCAGTGCTGTTATAGCCCATCTGACTAACTGAAGGGTCTTCGTGCCCTGAGGAGGAAGAACTGTCCTTCAGGGAAGCAGGTGTGCACAGCAGGGCCCATGAGATCTTGTCCAGAGGAAGATGAACATTGTCAGCTGATGTGTGCCCGTAGGCCATGAGCAAATGGAGATCTGGGGATAGGAGTCAGTCCTTCTGAGCACCTTTTACCTCTTCATCATCTCTGGGGAGCTTTTTGAAGAACTGCAGAGAAAACCAAATCACAGAATTTTTGTCTTTCAGTTATATTGAGATATAATTGACATACAGCACTGTATAAGTTTATGATGTATGGCATAATGACTTGACTTACATATATTGTGAAATGAGTACCCAATAAGTTTAGTTATATCTATCATTTCATACACATGTAAAAAGAAAAAACACTGTTTTTTCCCTCATGATGAGAAATGTTAGGACCTACTATTAGTAAATTTAAATATGCCCCCCAGCAGTGTTCACTACAGTTGGCACATTGTATAGCACAGCCTCGTACCTGTTTATCTTACAAACTGTATCTTCTAACCACCTTCATCAAACTCCCCCACTCCACACTTCCTGACTCAGGTAACCACAAATCTGATCTCTTTTTCTATGAATTTGGTTTTCTTTTTTGTTTTTCTTTTTTTAGATGCCACATATAAGTGAGATCATACAGTATTTGTGTTTCTCTGTCTGACTTAACACTTTATATAATAGCTTCTGGGTCCATTCATGTTGTTATAAATGGCAATATTTTCTTCTTTTTAATGGCTGAATAGTAATATATATCTCACAACTACTTTATTCATTAATCCATCAATGGACTCTTAGGTTGCTTTCATAAAAACAGAAAATGTTTTTCAAAGAATTAAAACCTACATAACTAGGATTTGAATCTTTTAACATCCTCATCCGTACATGAATGTCTTACATGTCAAGTGTATCTATCTATCTATCTATCTATCTATCTATCTATCTATCTACCTGTCATCTAATTTATTTATCTATATAAGTGATAATGTTCTATGTATAAAATTTGAATTATTATACCAAGAGTAGGATGAATATAAACTGGACTTTGGGTGATAAAAACAATAGAATATACAGATGTCAAATGATAATGTACACCTGAAAAATATATAATTGTATTAACCAGTGTTACCCCACTAAACTTAATAAAAAAAAGAAAAAAAGAGCAAGATGAATATAAGAAAACTAGAACATAATCTCATTATCCACAGATAATATCTTAAAGTATTTTTGTGGCTTGTGGTTTTGTAGTTTTTCTTTCAGTGACACGCACAGACACGTTTATATATAGTTTCTCAATCTGCTGCTGTGGGCTTAGTCATGTCACCTTTTCCTCTCCGTTATGTCCACTAAAACCTGGTGAACCAGAGTCTGTAGATGCCCCATTCTGAGGCAGCTCTGAGGCCCTGGAGGATTTAGGGTTAATGAGCCCCACCTTTGGCCATAGGATAGGATGAGAGCATGTCACATATGGGTGCCACTGGTATGCCTTTAGTAAGGAGCAGAGGATGGGGCAGAGTATCTGTGTCCTGCAGTTTATTTCACGGGGGTGAAAATCATCCCTATACTTCCCTACATAGGTGCTCCCTGCAGGAGAGCCTGGTGGACCCTGAACTCAGAGAACTCTTTGAGAACTCTTTACTATGCCCTCAGAATCCCTGTGGCTCCTGAAGAAAGAGTGAGTAAGCTTTCTGCCCTTCCCTCTGCAGATGGGAGTGCACCTCCACCTTGGCCAGAGCTGACAGTTTCAGGCACCTGCTTATGCAAGCAGCTCTCACACGTGACTTGCTTTATCCTTAATGTAGCTGTTGGGTCCTAACCTAATTTCTGAGGGGAGCTACAGCTGATTTCAGAGCTCAGCACTGCACTTTACTAAGTGCAGAGATCCCATGAGGCTCAGGTCACTGGCCCTGCAGTGTCACTTTGCCAAATGGTTATGGGGATGGGAGTCCATGAGCAGCGACCCGGAGTTGGGGTAGGGGTGACTGAGGACCTCATACCTATTATTTCAGAGCTGGGGAGAACCTTTGACCAGTGGTTCTCAACTTTGAGATTATGTGCAAATCAGGTGCAGCAGGTCTGGGCAGGGTCTGGGATTCTGCATTTCTAACCAGCTCCAGGTGTGGTATTGCCCAGAGGGTTCAGGGCCTGTGTAAGATCTTAGAGGGGCTTAGTTGGGGCTGGCAGGAACTTGAAGTTCAGGTTCAGTGGGAAATCAGGTGGCATGAATAGAATTTGGGGCTCTCTTCTCTGGCCCTCTCCCTTCTGAGATTCCAGTGGCTTTCCAGGACGGTGGTAGTGCTCCAGGTGCTCGCTGAGCCTGTGGCAGAATGGAGGCTGTGGGTGGGCACAGGAAATTCCCCATGTACTTCCCTTTCTTCAAATGTCAGCGCCTGACTGGAGTCAGGCTTGCCCTGGGGGACTTCCCAGTGACATGGGGTTGTTGATTTTGAATTTTGTCCTGAGGCTAGTAATCCATTGTAATCCATTGGAAGGTCTATCTGATGGGAGTTTGCTTGGCCATCACTGGAAAGGAACTTCCACACAGCCTAATGTACATTGTTATTTTCCAAATGATGAGAAAGTATTGTCCAGGTCTCCTGGGCCCCCTAGACCTCCCTGTTTCTGACCCAAATTGCATCCCACATCCTCACCCTCTCTTCTCCCTTCTCTTCCTTCCTACTCTACACTCCCATTTTTCTCCCTATAGAGCTACCCTGCACCCTCCCTACCCCTTACACTTGGACGTATATTCTAAATGGCATGTGGGGAAGGCCCTGGGTCACACCAGAGTGACTGCATCAGGCTTATTAATCCTACTCCGCTGGGAAGTGGAAGTCTGAAGACATCTGCTTTTGATGCGAGTTGGTAATAAGAGAGTTGGGTCCAAAATGGCTGTGTGAATGTTTTATCTTTGTGCCAAATCCTAACTGTGCAGAGACCCTAAGGTAAGCCCATCACCCACTCAGAACTTGTGGGACACCCAACAAAGGGGCCAGAATTGGCCACACATTTGGGGCTACTGTCCTCCTGTCTTCTGTTCCATGCTTTATCCCTGCTCAGCCCCCATCCTCTGCTACCACTACAAACCCAGCTTTTCTTCATCCTTAGAAAGCTGTAGCTCTGGCCATGGAGGTGTGCAGTATCTTAAAATAGAGCCCCATAAATGAATAAACTTCATGTCTGATAAATGACCCTTTGAAGGTAATTTTGCTAGTAGACTGAAAACTTAATGAGAATGGAAAAGTGAGCTTGTACTGGCAGAAGATGCTGCTGGATTAATCCTGGGCCTGAGATACTGAGACCTGGTTGTCAGAAAGAAAGATGTTTTTGCAAGGAGAAAAGGTGACTCTTTGGTGACCTCTCATTATGGGTTGGCTGAAGTCATGCAAGGGAATGGGTGTCCTAATAGCTGCCACTCCTAGACTGTGGCACTTGGAGTTGTTTTAACTTTTCTGTTTTGTTGCAGAGCCACAATGGAAATGAGGATATTGGCATTGTTCCAACACACAGACTTACTGGTACAGCAGAGCTGGCTGCCAAGATCTCTTAATGCCCCAGGTCTGGCAGACTGCGCATAGATGGTCAACACTTCCATGGCTCCTGTGCGTGGAGGGTGAGTAGGTGATGGTGTGTGTGTGTGTGTGTGTGTGTGTGTGTGTGTGTGTGGCAGTTAGAAACCATAAGGCAAGGAGGCCAAGAGGGTTTCTGTTCTCCCAAGGATTCAAAGCTGTCCCATTAGGATGGCTAGAAACAAAGTAAACTGAAAGAGAATGGATTTTAAAGTGAGACCAAATTGTGCATCATTTGTCCTTTAGTCTTTTGCTCTATAATTGTTTACTGAGCCTTCACTGTGTGCTTGGGCTTACAGGAGGTGTGGACAAAATCCAGGCCTGCCAGCTACTCATGATACATTTTAGGACATTCTTTCAGCCTCCTTTTCCTCATCTATAAAACTGGCACTCAGCCCAATCCATGTTGTAACAATGTGGGAGGCCATCAAAACTATCAACAACCTGGCTAGAGCTTCTCCATGCCAGGGTCTCTTCTCAAGGAACTCATAGGCCCTGGGAGGGCTAACCACAGGCAGAGGAGCAACAGTCATGGCATTGCTAATATCTGGACTCCCAGAATGCCCTCCTTTCAGGAATCAACTTTCTATAAACGGACAAGAGCTCCTGTAGTTCAGAGCAGTTATTGACTAAGAGTTCTGGTAATAGAGTCTTGTAGTTTTCATTATATAGGTCCTTCACATGTTTTGTTAAATTTATTTGTAGGTATTTTATTCTGTTTGTTGCAATTATGAAGGAATTATTTTTTCTACTTCTTTTTCTGACATTTTGTTGTTAGAGTATAGGACGCTATGGATTTTTAAATGTTGATTTTTATCTAGAAACTTTATTGTATTTTTTTTTATTGTTTCTAGTAGTGTTCCTGTGGAGTCTTTAGGGTTTTCAATATAGAGAATCATGTCAGCTGCAAATCGTGACAGTTTGACTTCTTCATTTTTAATTTGGATGCCTTTCTTTTGCCTGACTACACTTGCTAGGATCTCTAATGTTAAATTGAATAACAGTGGGGATAGTAGACAGCCTTGCCTTGTTCCTGATCTTAGAGAGAAGGGTTTTAGTTTTTCACCATTAAGTATAATGTTGCCTGAGGGTTTGTTATATATGGCCTTTATTATGTTAAGGTACTTTCCTTCTATACTGATTTTGTTAAGTGTTTTCATTATAAATGTATGCTGTATCTTGTCGAAGGTTTTGTCAGCATTTATTGATACAATCATATGATTCTTATTTTTAAATTTGTTTATGTGGTATATTACATTAATTGATTTATGTATGTTGAATCATCCCTGTGCCCTTGGAATGAAGCCCACTTGATTGCGGTGTATACTCTTCTTAATATGTTGCTGTATTCGGTTTGCTAGTATCTTATTTAGGATTTTTGTATCTGTGTTTATGACAGATATTGGTCTGTAGTTTTCTTTTTTTTGTGTTATCCTTAATAGATTTTGGTATCAAAGTAGCATTGGCTTCATAAAATGAGTTGGAAAGTATTGCCTCCTCTTCAGTTTTTTGGAAGAGTTTGAGGAGAATAAGTATTTAATCTTCTTTGAATGTTTGGTAGAATTCATTGGTGAAGCCATCTGGTCCTGGACTTTTATTTTTGGTAGGTTTTTGATGATTATTTTAATGTCCATACTGCTGATCAGTCTATTTAGATTTTCCAGTTCTTTTTGATTCAGTCTAGGAAGTTTGTATTTTTCTAAGTACTGGTCCATTTCTTCTAGGTTATTAAATTTGTTGTTATATACTTTTTAAATAGTATTCTTGTATAATTTTTTGTATTCCTGCAGTGTCTGTCATATTTTTTCCTCTTTCATCCTTCATTTTGTTTATTGTGTTCTCTTTTTCTTTAGTGAATCTAGCCATAGGTTTGTCAATTCTATTAACCTTGTCTAAGAACCAGCTCTTTGTTGCATTTATTTTTTTGGTTTGTTTTCAGTTTCTTTTATTTCTGTTCTAATTTTGATTATTTCTTTCCTTCTGCTGACTTTAGGCTTCATTTATTCTTCATTTTCTAGTTTTTTAAGATGAAGCGTTAGGTTGTTTATTTGGGCTCCTTCTTGTTTTTGGAGATAGGCCTATAATGATATAAACTTTCCCTGATACTGCTTTTGCTGTGTCCCAAAAATTTTGATATGTTGTACTATCATTATCATTTGTTTCTATGTATCTCTTAATCTCTCTTTTTATTTCTTCTCTGACCCAGTTATTCTTCAGTAGCCTTTTGTTTGCTACATGTCGTTCTGCCTGATTTCTTTTTGCAGTTAATCTCTAGTTTCAAAGCATTATGATCAGAGAATATGGCTGGTATGATTTCAACCCTCTTATATTTGTTGAGGCTATCTCTGTGTCTCAATATGTGGTCGATTCTTGAGAATGTTCCATGTGCACTAGAGAAGAATGTATAAGCAGCTGTTTTGGGATTGAAGGCTCTGTATGTGTCAATTATGTTCCGTTGGTCTAATGCATGATTTAAGAATGTTATTTTACTTATCAATTTTCTGTTTGGATGATCTGTCCATATCCAACAGTGGGGTATTTAGATCCCCTACTATGATAGTGTTTTGGTCTGATTCTCCCTTTAGTTTTGTTACTAAGTGCTTTACATATTTCGGGGCTCCTTGACTGGAAGCATAGATATTAATGAGTGTTATGTCTTCCTAGTGTATGATTCTCTTTACCATTATGAAGTATCCCTCAGTATCTTTACCATTTTTATTTTAAAGTCTATTTTATCCTATGTTAGTACCACTATTCCTACTTTTCTCTGAATGCCATTTGCTTGAAATATCACTTTCCACCCTTTCACTTTGAGTCTATATTTGTCTTTGAAGCTGAGATGTGTCTCCTAGAGGCAGCGTATGGTTAGGTTTTATTTTTTAATCCATTCTGCAACTCTGTCCATTTTTTTTTTGGTGAGTTCAGTCCATTTACATTTACAGTGATTATTGAAATATGAAGTCTTCTTATAGCCATTTTATCTTCTGTTTTCTGGTAGCTCAATGTTTCCATTGCTTCCTTGCCCTGTTTCTGTTTTCTTTATTTTGGTTGGCTTTTGTGGTTTTCTCTCTGGTTCTTTTTGTTTTATGTTATATACTTTAGTTCTAAATCTTCTCTGTGTGGTTATCATTATGGATATGAAAAAAATAGTTATATATATCTATATCTATAGATATAGATATAAATACATATATCTATATCTATATCTATCTGTCTAACTATCTATCATCTATCTATCTATCTATCTATCATCTATCTATCTATCTATCTATCTATCTATTCATCCATCTTCTTCTGTGCATGTCTTATCTCCATTCCCCTTTGTGAATATGGATCTTTAAATCCTTCCCTTTTCAGTCATTGTTATCTCAATTTATCCCTTTGTATGATAAATGTTCATTACCATCTTATTATGGTAATTCTCTTCTTATTATTTAAGCTTATAATGCTCTGTTCTTAGTAAGGGTTGCACTCCCCTGTTTCTATTTGTTTGATAGTCACTTTATTCCTAATTATGTTTTGCTTGTTTTTTTTTTTGTTTGTTTGTTGCATGTGTGTCATTTTGATTTAGGTGAGCTGACCCCTTTCAGTATTTCCCGTACTACAGGCCTTGCAGAGGAGAATTCTCTCAATTTTTGTATATCTGGAAAGTCTTAATTTCTCTTTTATATCTAAAGGAGAGCTTAGCTGGAGACATTATTCGAGGCTGGTAATTCCTTAATAGTTTGAATATTTGATTCCATTCCTTTCTGGCTTGTAAGATTTGCGATGAGAAGTTCGACGATAATCTAATGGGTTTTCCTTTATAAGTTACTGTTTTCTTCTCCCTGACTGCACTGAGAATTCTGTCTTTGTCATTGATTTTTGATAATGTTAATATAATGTGTGTTGGTGAATGCCTTTTTGAGTTGAGATAATTAGGTGTTCTGTAAACTCTTGAATTCCAAGCTCCAGCTCATTCCTTAGATTTGGGAATTCTTGTCCACTTTTTGTCTGAAAATGCTTTCTAGTCCCTGCTCCTTTTCTTTGCCTTTGATAATGCCCATTATTCTTATGTTTCCTCTCTTGATGGTATCATCTATTTCTTGTATTTCTTTTATTATTTTTTATTCTCTCTTCTTCTAATTTATTTCTAGAATTTTGTTTCGATATCACTGATCTTTCCCTCCACTTGGGTGAGTCTATTTTCCAAGCTTCTATTTCACTTTTTAATTCTTGCAGAGTGTTTTTTTTTAATCTCCAGAAGTTCTATTCTGTTTTTTTTGAGGGTTTTAATCTTGCTCTGCTAATCTAATTGTTTTTTTCATTTCCTGAAATTTTTCATATGACTCATTTTAGAACTCATTGAGTTTTTTCAGAAGTGCCATCCTGAATTCTCTGTCATTTAAGTTGCATATTTCTATGTCTGTAAGTTTATTTTCTGGACATTTTCCTCTTTTTTCTGAGATGCCTTGTCACCTTGGTTGTTCATAGTGTTTAATGGACTATTTCTCTAACTGGGCATTAATAGAAGTGTATTCTGCTTTTTTTTTTCTAGAAAGAAGATTTATTATATAAAGGTCTCTTTTTAGTCTGTTGCAAAGAAGGCACTTTTCTTTCAGTTTCCAGTAGGTGGCATCTAAGCCTCTTGGATCCCTGCTTTATACAAAGCCTTAATAATGCCTTTTTAATTTTCTTGATGATAATTAATCATGCTCACTACCCTCAGTTTCAGTCCTTGTCAGTGTTAGTGACAGTCTCGTCAGCATTTGCTCAGAGTCCCCTGGTTTCGGAAGGTATGTGGAGGAGGGACCCTCTGGGATGGGGTTTGGGGGTTGTGGCTCGGCCTCAGTTTTGCAACTGTGGCTGGTAAAAATCAGCTGCTGTTTCTCTGCAGTCCCATCCCACTTCTTTGCTTTCTGCTGGGATGACAGCCCAGCCTCCATCTGCATGAAACTCATAACTCTCCCAGGCAGGGCTGTTCAGGGAAGTTGCTACACCTTCTCCCCTCCCCCTCCTCCTGCAGGGAGCTCGGAGGCTGTGAAAGGCAGCTTCAACCTCTGCAGTGTTTGCTCAGATTCCCCTGAGACTCCATGGTGATGGTTATGTGGGGAGAGGCCTTCCAGGTTGGGAGTTGGGTGCTGTGGTGGTTCAGCTTTGGTTTTGCAATTGCAGCTGGTAAAAATCAATTGTTGTTTCTCTGCCATCTTGCTTCTCTGCTTTCTGCCCTGATGACTGGGCCCTGCTGCAGGCTGCGTGGAACTCACAACTCTCCCAGGCAGGGCTGTTCAGGGAAGTTGCCATACCTTCTCCACTCCCCTTTCCCATATAGGGAGCTTCGGCAGCTGTGAGGCAGTTTCTTTATTTCTCCCAGTCACTGCCCGACACCCAGGGTTCCAACCTGTGGTAGCTCTTATGCACAGATCCCATGCTCAGACATGCTGGTGTGGAGTCTGGGTGTTTTTTTTGTTGTTGAGTTTTAGATGTTCAGCTTATTGTTGTTTCAAGGGAAGAGATCTGGGGACATCTGCCACTCTGCCATGTTTCTCCACCCGTTTTCCCTTCTAATGTACTCTTCATCTCAGATATTGTATTCTTTATTTCTGACTGGCTCCCTATTATGTTTTCATCTCCATTTTTATATTATTTATCTCTTTTTTTAAAATTCTCACTGAGTTCATCTACTCTTCACCTAAGTTCTCTGAGAATCCTTATAACTAGTTTATAAGTTACTATAAGTTATATGTTTTATATGTGTGGATGTACACACACACACACACACACACACACACACACAAGCACATCTGGTATAATGCTTGTTTTCATTTTGGTGAATTCTTTTTCTAGAACTTAGTTCTGTTCTTTCACATGGGACTTGCTTTTGTATTTCCCCATTTTGGTTACCTTTCTGTTTCTGTTTCTGTTAAGCAAAGCTCTTAAGGCTTCTGGTCTTATTAGCATGGCTTTGTGTAGTAGGTGTCTAGTGGCACAGTCCTGAGAGGGGTCCAGCTGCAGGCAAAGTTTAGCCTCAGCCTATGCCTTTATGGGGCCACCTGGTAAAAGTAAGAAAATAATTCATGGATGCTGTGCTTATAATTGCCATGAGATACCATGCCAGAAACTGAGGCAAGTTGCCACAAGTGTAGGGCTTGGAGTTTCTCAGCAAGGGGCACGGGTATACCAAGGACTTCATTGGATTTGGCTTGGGTAGCGCTGCAAGTAGGAAGAAGTAGATTTTCAGGGAATCCTTTGAGGGGGGCTACTTGTGTTATTCCATTTGAGGACGTCTCAGCTATGGTGGCACCTGTGTCTGCATACTGAGAGCAGGGAGGACGCAACAAAGAAATAGTAGATACCACAAGCACTTCTGCTGGGAAGAAAGCCTCACCTCTGCCCCAAGCTCTGACAACTCGGTGTCTTCCTGTAAATTCCTGGAGCTCCCCAAGCAGCTGTCTTGGTGCTAGTTCTCAGAGAGAGTGAGTCTGTCATCACAAAAGTCTGGTTATAGTCATGTGCCCTTGAAGAGGAATGTCTGTAGCCTCTGTCTCACTCAGCCACTGGGGACTCAGGTCTCCACCTCTCTTACCTTGTAGGGTGATTTCTTATTTTTCTCCCTAGTTGTAGGGCTTATGTTCATTTAGACTCCAGATGACTCTGCTGTTTGCTCTGTGTTTACACTGCAACTTTGGTGTGGTTGCAAGAGGAGATAGACAAAGTCTCTATGCCATCGTACTCCACTTCTCTCTCTCTTGTTTTTAAATGTGGCAAGAACTTGGGGTCTATTCTCCATACTCCAGTAATGCCTGTGTGAATGAATGTACTTGAGCTGCTTCCTATGGAAAGGGCCACCTTTCTGTGTTGGGTTTTGCAGCTGCCAGCCTTCGGTTTGAATAGGCAGCTCTCTCTAAGAGGGGAGAGGCCGGACTTGGTGGCAGTACTGGTGCTGATGGAAATATAGTACCTGGAGGGTGCTTCTCTTCAAGTGTTCCAGCACACAGGAAAACAGTGGTGGGCCGGAATATAGGAGGGAAGGAAGCAGGGATCAGGTTAGAATTTACCAGCTGTGGAAAATGGGCAGGCAGCTCCTGGGCTCATCTATTTACACTGATTGTGCATGCAGCAGGTCATCCACAAGGGATCTACAGTTTCTCATGCTCCATTAGTTTATATTCATAATTATTTGCTTTTAAAATAAATTATCCTTTTTATTGTGATTACAAAAGAAAAACATTCCATGCAATACATTTGAAAACTAAAATGTAGGTTAAATAATAGATGAGAAATCACCATAGTCCCACCCATCCTGGCAGAACCTGGTATAGAAAGCTGAGAAGCCTCAGACAGTGCAGTGATGCACACAGCCATTGTTGTCAGAGCAGGTATAAAGCCACAAGATCATGAATTTTCTTCTCCTGCCTCACCCAACTTGACAGAAGAAGGTAGAGAATACTGAGATGTCTTAGTACAGCAGGGCTGTGAAATCATGAACTTGCTCCTTCTTGATGCACTCATCCTAGCAGAGTCTGGTAGAGGTAATGGAGATGCCTACAAAAAAACAGCGGGGCCAGCAATGATTGGTTAAAAAAAAAAAAGGTAGTGTTGGGAGCCTTCAAAACCCTTCTCCACCACCTGCTACAAACGTTTACCACAGTGGTAGTGCCCTGTAAATGAGGTAGGCCAGTCACAGAGAGACATCCACAATCTCAGCAGGTACACAATATTTTCCTTAACCAAAGATATGCCACTTCAGTGTGATACTAGAGATGCAAATAGTGCAGGTTCTTGCACTATAACACCATCTACTGGAAGACAAAAGAAGTTCCTTACTCAGCAACCTACTAAATTGTTGAGAGAAAAACAGTTATCTAAACAACAACAAAATAGTTCACTATCTCAGATATTCAGGCAGAGAAATTATTCACCACATATCATGAACAACAAAGGTAACATGGGAATATAGAAAGAAAGGTTTCCAGAAACCAAACTCAAAGTCATGGAAGACTATGACTTAAATAAGAAAGAATTTAAGATTGCAGTTATGAAAAGCTCAGTAAGATAAAAGAGAACTCGGAAGGCAGTTTGATCAGCCCAGGAAGAAAATTAATGAACAAAAAGATAATTTTACTGACTGACTTGCTGATGAATGCACTTGCTCTGAGCTCCATCCAGCATGGGAGCAGCAGTTTGAAAGACACTAGGGACATATGAGGAGGAGCTGAATTGTCTGGCTTCAGGGTGAGGGTTGAAGGGACAGCATTCTTTCAGACCGTAATGTTGGCAGAGGTCATGGTCCTTTGTTGAGCCATGCCCCCACACAGCCTGCATGTGTAGGCAGGTGAAAAAGCTGAGTGTCTACCAACAAACTAACACTGTTTGCTCCACTCTAGTGATTTTCTGAGACGCAGCCCCATACAACTTTTGGGTCCACACAGGCTGCTTTTGGTGGATTTTCCATATAAATGGCCTGTCTTGGCTCATGCTGTAGAATTTCCTAAAATCTCTCATATGTTCACAAAGACAAAACAAGCAACATCTGGCCTTGACATGCCCAATATCTTTTGCTAAGCAGACCCAAGCCTGACACTAGTGGTAGCTAGCCTCAGTTCACAGCTTAACCTCTCCCAGACAAACCAAGTCCAGCACAATTGACAGTCATTTGTGAATCACTTTGTAGTTCATACCAAGCTGCTCTGGGCAGGGCATAGGCAGCGGCTGACCGTGGCCTGCAACAGAGCTCCACCCAAGAGGCCCCCAAACTGACAAACCCAGTGGCCAGATTTAAAGCACACCACAGCACCACTGAACCACCTACACAAATGACACTCCTCAAGGGCAAACTAAGCAGGCAGCAGAGCCCTGCCAAAATGAATCTTGTTCTATAGGATCATCCCCTGACAACAGTTCCTCCATTGTAGTTACAGCCAGTCACCATGATCAATCAGCCTGAGGGTCAGCCCCTCCTACTGATGTATAAACAACAGTTAATCTCAGCAACAACAGGAGGGCACACACAAACCATGCAAGGGACACCCCTGGAGCATCCATCTCAGGTGACCAGGGAGATTGTGCCACTAGGTCCCACAGGACACTTACTACATAATACATAAGCCTACTCTACTAAGACTAGGAGAAATAGCAGGTCTACCTAACACATAGAAACAAACACAGAAAGTTAGACAAAATGAGGAGACAAAGAAATATGTCTCAATTGAAAGATCAGAACAAAGCTCCAGAAAAAGAACTAAATAAAATGGAGACATGCAATCTACTAGATGCAGAGTTCAAAACGCTTGTTATAAGAATGCTCAATGATCTCAGTGAGAACTTCATCAAGGCAATAGGAAACAAAATGGAAATGGAAAACATAAAAAACAACCAGTCAGAAATGAAGAGTACGAAACTGAAATGAAGAATACATTAGAGGAAATCAACAGTAGCTTAAACAAAGCACAGGATCAAATTAGCTATTTGGAAAATAAGGTAGCAGAAAATGCCCAGTCAGAACAACAATAAGAAAAAAAATAAAAAAAGAGGATAGTTTAAGGGGCCTCTGGGACAACATCAAACATACTAACATTTGCATTGTTGAGGTACCAGAAGGAGAAGAGAGAGAGTAAGGGATTGAAACTTATTTGAAGAAATAATGACTGAAAGCTTTCATATGAACATATGAAAAGATGTTCAACATCGCAAGCTGTTAGAGAAATGCAAATTGAAACTACAATGAGATACCATCTCATACCTGTTAGAATAGCTATAATCAATACAAGTAATAACAAATGTTGGAGAGGATGCAGAGAAACAGGAACCCTTATACACTGCTGGTGGGACTGCAAATTGGTACAGCTACTATGGAAAACAGGATAGAGGTTCCTCAGAAATCTAAGAATTGATATACATATGATCCAGCAATCCCTCTGCTGGGTATTTACCCCAAAGACTTGAAAACCAATATCCAAACAGATATTTGCACACTGATGTTCATAGCAGCACTATTCACAGTGGCCAGGATATGGGAGCAACCAAAGTGTCCTACAATAGGTGATTGGCTAAAGAACTGTGGTACAGATATACAATGGAATATTACTCAGCCATAAGAAGAGATGAAATATTGCCATTTGCGACAACCTGGATGGACCTCGAGATAATCATGCTAAGTGAAATAAGCCAGACAGAAAAAGTTGGAAATCACATGATATCACTTATATGTGGGATATAAATCTAAAAGCAACAAATGAACAGGACAAACAGAGATTCAGAGACATGAACAATGGACTAGTGGTTACCAGAGAGTAGAGGGTGGGGGAGGAGGGAAGAGGTAGAAAGGGTAAAGAGGATCAAATATATGGTAGCTGAAGGAAACTGGACTCTGGGTAGTAGTCACACAATAGAATATATAGATGTCAAATTATAATGTACACCCCAAAATTACATAATTGTATTAGCCACTGTTACCCTGATAAATTAAAAAAATTAAAATAAAAAAAACCTTTTTAATCTGGTAAAGAAAATAGACATACCAGTCTGGAAAGCACAGAAAGTCCTATAGAAGATGAACCCAAAGAGGCCCAAACCAAGACACATCACAATTAAAATGCCAAAGTTTAAAGACAAAGAGAGGATCATAACAGCAACAAGAGAAAGGTAGTTATTTACTTACAAGGGAGCTCCTAAAGACTGTCAGCTGGTTTCTCAACAGTAACTTTGCAGGCTACAAGGAATTGGTACAAAATATTTAAAGTACAAGATATTTAAAGCAAGGACCAATAATCAAGACTACTCTGCTCAGCAAGACTATTATTTAAAATTGAGAGTTAAATGGTTTCCCATAAAAGGAAAAAGTGAAGAAGTTTATCACCACCAAACCAGTATTAAGATGAGTGAAAAAGAGGAAGGGGTTAAGATGTATAAATTGCATTATAAAAACAGTCACAGGGATGTAAAGCACAGCATAAGAAATATAGTCAATAATATTGTAATAATTATGTATGGTCTCATATGGGTACTAGACCTTTAGATGATTACTTTATAAATAATATAAATATCTAATCACTGTGTTGTATACCTGAAACTAATATAATATTGTATGTCAATTGTAATTTAAAAAAAAATTAAAAAAAAATGTCCCAGAAATGAGAGGCTTGATTTTCCAATTGGAAAGGTTTTTTTATGGTATGTCCAGCACAATGCTTGATGATAGACTTATACCAAGACATTGCATCAAGAAATATAAGACCACTATACACCAAGGAAAGATGGTCAAAGTATACAGAGAGTGAGAAGAAAAAGGAACAATTTTTACATGAAGGATCAGAAATCAGAATGGCATTGAACTTCTTGAATGCAACATCAGAAGCTGAAAGAAACTATAGCAATGCCTTCAAATATCTGAAGGAAAATAACATTGACATGAATTCTATAGCCAGATAAATCTATCAGTAAAGAGGAAGGCATTTTAGCCATGCATTGTTTCAAAATACTTATGTCCTATATACCCATTCTCAGAAATTGATCAAGGGATACACTCCACCATAGAAAGGAGTAAATCAGAAAGAAGAAGACAGAGAAAATAGGACATCTGGGGCAATGGTTGGAGAAAAACACTAAGGTTCTGGGGAAGGGAGACATCAGGATAGTGAAAGAAACAAAGCAGACAGAAGCTCTGGCAGAAATTTTTCTAAAATGAAATGGATAGATGTTATGGTGTGTTTTAATGCAATAAGAGGGGATATATAATACAAAGGCAGTGCTTGAGAATGCATCTGTCATGTGCCTAGAAAACTAAGCCAACCAGAAAAACACACAAACAGAAACAATTTTTACCTCCAGAGAGAAAAAACAGTTGGGCCAGTGGAGTTGTCAACAGCATTACCTTATGACGGTCATGCCAACTGAATATTGATCTGTCCAGTTACAGAATGACTATGTTTTTCAAGATGGGAGAATAGGATGTGTGCATGTATATGGTAGGGAAAATGAGATGATGACATAAAAAAGAGCTCAATTTTCAATCTCCAAAATGGGAAGCCAATGGATACTGCAGAAAGTGAAAAATTAAGACGTGGTGACAAAAGCATGTAACCTGGAGGCATGAATGATCACCGTCCAGCCAGTCAGTTAAGGCTTTGCCTTTAGAAATAGAAAATAAGAAGTGAGGAGAATTTTTTTACCAAAGAGATTGAAACTATAAAAAAGAACCAAACAGGAATTCTGGAACTGATCAATAAATGAGATGAGGAATGCATTGGAGAAGTAGAGAAAACTGAAAACAGAGCAGAGCAAACAGAACATACAATCAGTGAGTTTGAAGATAGAAACCTAGAAATGACCCAGGAAGAAGAGAGAGAACTAAGAGTTAAAAAAAATTCAAAGAACTCTACGAGAACTTTCTGACTCCATTAGAAAGAACAATATAAGGATAATGGATATATCGGAGAAGAGAGGGAGAAGTGAACAGAGAGCCTACTCAAGGAAATAATTGATAAGAACTTCCCAAGGCTATGGAAAGTACTGGACTTTAGAATAGAGGATATTCTAAATGAACCAATGGACATAATCAATATTTATAAAACTGTCAATTCCCTAAATGACAGAATATTCATTTTTATCAAATGTACACAGAACATTCTCAAGGATAGACCATTTATTGAGGTACAAAACTAGTCTCAATAAAATTAAGAAGATTGACATCATACTAAGCATATTTTCCAACCACAATAATGGTGTATAATCGGAAATTAACTACAATAATAAATCTGGAAAAACCACACATATATAGTAATTAAACAACATGCTATTGAACAACTACTGGGTCAAAGAAGAAAGAAAAGAAGAGAACAAAAGATACATAAAGACAAATAAAAATGACAATATGACACACCAAAACTTTTGGGATGCAGCAAAAGTAATACTAAGAGGGACATTTATAGCATTACAGGCCTACCTCAAGAAACAAGAAAAATCTCAAATAAACAATCTAACATCACACCTTAAAGAACTAGAAAAATAAGAACAAATAAATTCCAAAGTAAATAGAAAAAAGGAAATAATAAAAATTAGAGTAAAGATAATGAAATAGGGAACAAAAAGACAATAGAAAAAAATAATAAAACAAAGAGCTGGTTCTTTGAAAGGATAAATAAAATTGGCAAACCTCTGGCTAAGGAAAAAAATGATAAAAGACTCAAATAAGTAAAATCAAAAATGAGAGAGAAGTTGCAATGAACATCACAGAAATTCAAAGGATTATACGAGAATACTATGAAAGGCTACTTGCCACCAAATTCGATCACCTAGATGAAATGGACGAACTCTTAGAAACATATAACCTTTCCAGAATGAATCATAAAGAATGGAAAACTTAAATAGACTAATCTTGTTAAGAATCAAAACTGGTAAGAAAATTATAACAGTAATCAAAAGCCTCCCCTAAAATAACAGTTCAGGACCAGAAGCCTTCACTGGTGGATTTTACCAAACATTCGAATAAGATTTAACATCTATTCTCCTCAAACACTTACAAAAATTTGAAGAAAATGAAATATTTTCTAACTCATTTTATGAGGCCAACATTACCCTGATACCAAACCAGGCAAGCACAACAAAAATAAAATTATGGGCCAATATACCTGATGAACATAGATGCAAAAAATTCCAAACAAAATACTAGAAAATCAATAATACATTAATACATTAAATATAATAACAACAATACATTATAATTAATAATTTATTAATAAACTAATAAAAATTAATAAAAATACAATAATACATTAAAAAGATAATACATCATGAACAAGTAGGATTAATTCCAGAGATATAAAGATGGTTCAAAATATGCAAATTGATCAATGTGATACACTGTTAATAAAATAAAGGATAAAAATCATATGATCATAACAATAGATTCAGAAAAAGCATTCTAAGTGAAGTAAGCCAGACAGAAAAAGTTGGAAATCACATGATATCACTTATATGTGAGATATAAACCTAAAAGCACCAAAAGAACAGGACAAACAGAGACTCAGGGACATGGACAATGGACTAGTGGTTACTAGAGGGTAGTGGATGGGGGAGGAGGAAGGTGGTAGAAAGGGTAAAGGGGGTCAAATATAGGGTAGCTGAAGGAAACTGGATTCTGGGTAGTAATCACATAATAGAGTATATAGATGTCAAATTATAATGTACACCTGAAATTTATATAATTGTATTAACCAATGTTACCCCAATAAACTTAAAAAAATAGATGCAAAAAAAGTACTTGATAAGATACATCTATTTATGATTAAGACATTTAATAAAATATTTATGGAAGGAAAGTACCTTAACATAATAAAGGCCATATATCACACATCCTCAGCTAATACCATATTCAATAATGAAAAAAAAAAAGTTTTTTCTCTAAGATCAGGAACAAGACAAGGATGCCTACTCTCATCACTGTTATGCAACATAGTACTGAAAATCCTAGCCAGAGCTATCAGGCAAGAAAAAGAAATAAAAAGTATTGAAATTGGGAATGAAGAAGTAAAACTGTCACTATTTGCAGTTGGCATGATTCCATATTTGAAAAACCCTAAAGACTCTACCCCAAAACTATGAGAAACAATAAATAAGTACAGTGAAGATGCAAGATATGAAATTAGTATACAAAAATCTGTTGCATGTTTATATATTAACTACAAAATATCAGAAAGATTAATGAAGAAAACAATCCCATTTACAATTGCAACAAATCAGATAAAATATCTAGGAATAAATATAACAAAGGAGGTGAAGGTCCTGTACACTGACAACTAAAAGACATCGTTGGAAAAAATTGAAGACACAAATAAATAGAAAGATATTCCATGTTCATGGATTGAAAGTGTTAAAATTGTTGAAATGGCCATATTATCTTAAACAATACACATATTTAAAGTAATCCCTATCAAAATACCAATGGCATTTTTTCACAGAAAAAGAACAAAGAATCCTCAAATTTGCATGGAACTACAAAAGAGCCTGAATAGCCAAAGCAATCCCTATAAAAACAAAAACAAAAACAAAAACAAAGCCAGATGTATCATGCTCCCTCACTTCAAACTATACTACAGAGTTACAGTAATCAAAATAGTATGCTATTGCCCCCCAAACAGATACAGAGACCAATGGAAGAGAAATGAGAGCTTAGAGGTAAACCCACACATATGTGAACAACTCATTTTTGATATAGGAGCCTAAAATATACAGTGGAGAAAAGAAATTTTTCTCAGTAAATTATATTGAGAAAACTAGGAAGTCACATGCAAATGAATGAAACTAGACTAACTGACACCATACACAAAAATTAACTCAAAATAAATTATGAATTGAATATAAGACCTTAAACAATAAAATACATAGAAAAAAAAAGGCATTAAATTTATAGACCTTGGTCACAGAGAGGTCTTTGTGAACTTGACTCCAGAGCAAGGGAAGTAAAAGCAAAATGATGAAATGAACAAGACTACATCAAACTATAAAGCTTCTGAACAGCAAAAGAAACCATCGATAAAATAAAAAGGAATCAATTGAATGGGAGAAGATATTTGCAAATGATGTCTCAGAAAAGGGGCTAATATTAAAAATATATAAAGAACTCATACAACCCAACAACAAAAATACAAACAATCTGATAAAAAAAAAATGGGCAGAGAACCTGAATAGAAAAACTTCTAAGGAAGATAGACAGGTGGCCAATAGACGTATGAACATATGAAAAGAAGCTTAACATTACTAGTTATAAGGAAAATGCAAATCAAAACTACAATGAAATACTACCTTGTACCCATTAGAATGGCTATTATGAATAAGATAAGAAACAACTAGTGTCAGAGAGGATGAGGAGAGAAAAGAATCCTTATACTCTGTTGGTGGGAATGTAAATTGCTGCAGCTACTATGGAAAACAGTGATAAGTTTGCTCAAAAAACTAAGAGTAAAACTACCATAAAACCCAGCAATCCCTCTTCTAGGTATCTACCCTCAAAATTTGAAAATACTATTCGTAAAGATATATGTACACTTATATTCATTGCAGCATTATTTGTAATACTCAAGTCATGGAAACAACCTAAGTGTCCTTGATAAATGATTGACTAGAGAAGAAGTGGTACATATATACAATGGAATGCTACTTAGCCATAAGAATGATGAAATCTTGTTATTCGCAAAAATATGGATGGATTTTGAGAACATTATGCTAAGTGAAGTAAGTCAGATGGAAAGGACTAGAACCATATGATTTCACTCGTGTGGGACATAAAACAAAAAGCAACAAATAAACAAACAAAACAAACCAACTGACAAAAACCCAAACTCATAGATATGGACAACAGAATGGTGATTACCATATTACGGAGCGCACCCAGACAAGATGACCTCAGAGCCGAATTAGAACCAAAAAGAAAACTTTATTACAAATTCGAATCCGGGCTCAAGCCTCCACTGACGCAGCAGTGAGAACAAGAGCCCCGATCCTTAGCATGGGGTTCCTTATATTAGGTTTATGGCGGGCTAACTTTGCGCGCATGGGACAGGTTGCAGTTCCTTATTGGCTAACCATATGGCCTGATTATGGCCTGACCTTTAAGCAAGCAAACAGGATGTCTGGGTGGAGAATTCCAGCCCTTGGTCGAAGGGGATTGCAGTCCACCTTGCTGGGGGAATTAAAAATTTTTCATTCTGCCATCTTAGATCTTACATTGCCATCTTAAATACATAAGTTCTCATGACCCGTAACAACCAGAAGGGAAGGAGTGGGGTGGGAAGAGGATGAAGAGAGTGAGAGGATCAAACACAAGGTGATGGAAGGAAACTAGACTTTATGTGGTGAGCACATAATAGAGTATACAGATAATGTATTATAAAGCTTTACACTTGAAATTTCTATAATGTTAACCAGTGTTATTCAATAAATTTAATTAAAAAACTAAATGGAAAAAAATAAAAATGAGAAATCATTCACCACCCAGAGAGAATCCCTGTGAAGATGTTGGTGCATCTCCTTCTAGTCCTCGTGTCAAATTGGAACCCTACACACAATTTAGTTACTTTGCAGCAGTTCTGTGAGGTCAATGGGAGTAAAAAAATGTCCTTTAGCAGGTTGAGACGCATCATTTGAGACTTAGGGTAAAGGTGAAAGGCGAGATGTGTGCTGTGAGGTAGTAATGTGGATATTCAACTTTGAGGGATACAAAATCTTTCATCCGAGAGCTAATCTCCCTAGAAGACTTGCTAATGTGCAGATTGTGATGCAGTGGTCTTGGTGGGCCTGAGGTTGTGGATGGCTAACCGGTTCCACAGGAGGCCCATGCTGCTGGTCTATGGACCTGGACCTCATCTGAGTACAGGGACTAAGAAGAATTGAGAAAATCCAGCTGACCTATGCTGCAGACCCCTGTGGTGCTATGGTGTGAGATGGAGAGAGGGTCATATTTATTTAACTGTCTGCTCTATCCCCTTTCACACATAATTTGCAAAACTATGTCTTATTATAAAAATCTATTCCATAGAGGAATTTAATGGTTGTCAAACTAAAATACTGGATCTCTGGGAAGCCCCTTCATTGTCAAGGATAAATATAGCAAGCGTGTTGCTCACCCTGAGGCATCTTCTCAGCTTCTGGGAACATCCCGTGACCCCACTCTTTCTTGTTTTTGTGAGAAGAGTGTGCTTGTGCCTTAGGCTGGTGGGCAGAACTGGCCTCTCACCTCAGGCCTTTAGGTAGCCCCTACTCTGCAGGGAGGAAGGAGTGCAGGCAAAGGACCTTGGAGGGACGGCACCACAGGGTGGCTTTACAAACAGGGCTGAAAAGTCTTTTTCTCCATTAAAATACATTTTCCTAGAGAACATAATTATGCTGTCAAAATACTTCAAGTAGCTTGATGATGAGATGACAGATACTACAAAATAGAATGAAGGAGCTGGTTTTATCTTTTAAAAAATCGGGAAAATTCAAAATGGCTTAAATGTACATCTTTGAACAGCTCATAAGCCTAGGAAGTTAGAGCTGTTTTATTATTAATATTAATTCCCGTTAGTGAACTCAGCAGCTCTCTTCATTGTGGTGGCACTTGTGGTTTTGAGGTAGGAGTTGCACTAGTGACGCCTCTCCCTACCCCCACAGCCAGGGTAGTCACAAGGGTTAATAGCTGGACTCAGTTTGTGTCACTTCTGTGTGTGGCTTAAACAACTGACAGATATGGCCCAATGGCTTGTGGTCTGAAACATCTTGCTGAGGCTTGGAAGGGCCAGAGAATAGGATTTCTCAACACAGTCATGCACAGAGGAATAACGACTGTGACCTAGAATTTAGCTTTTCTTCATTATATTGATGCAAGACAGGGCCAATTTCCCTGAGTTGGTGGAGAGACCAAGCTCTGGACCGAGAGAAGAGGATGCTTTGGCAAAGAGTATAGAAAGAATTCAACACACATGCCAAAGTTGGAGTGAAAAGGAAAGTTTCTTAGAAAAAGGGTAACAGTCCACAGTGTGGTCTTTTCTCAGAGGCAGAGAGTGAGAGTGACAGTGAGAAAGACATGGAAAGAGTGAGTATGGAGTGTTCAGGAGTTTCCATTTCCTTTGATATGGACATATGGTGAGAAAGTGGAAGAGTATGTAGCCTGAAAAGGTAAGAATATGCAGAATGAAAGGCCTGCTGGCAGTTTCCAGCCTTTAATCATTAGATTGCCCTTGATTTTAGCCATAGGGAATGACTCTTGCTTCCTGTTTCCCCTTCACGTGTATGGAAAATGGATTGTTAGTAAACCAGTAGAAATCTTCTTTTGTTCTGAAGGTGTCCTCCTGGCCTGGCTGCAGGGCTGATCAGCATATTACAGTCTCTGAATGTAGCTTGATTAACATTTTTAATTCTCTTGCCACTTCCCCACATTAGTATGATCATTATAATAAATTTACACTGAGATTCCCGGGACCCCTCCTCTGGTGAGCAAATGCAAAGTATTATGGGGATGCGTCTGCTCAACATTTCAAATGTAATATGAGGTTCCCCTGTCAAACAAGGCCATAAAGGGGCAGCTAGTAAAGAAAGGGAGTTTGGAAGCCCCGGCAGGTGGGGTCAAAGAATCTAAGGCAAAAAAAGTCTTCGGTTGACTGCTTTTGGCACCCTGCTCTCCCATTTGAGAGTGCACTTTTACTTTCAGTAAAGCTAGCTTGCCTGCAATAACTGTGTGTCTGCCTTCAATTAATTGTTCCCAGATGCCAAGAACAGAGGTCCAGGAGCTCCAAGACTCCCCAGAACCAGTAACAGTTTGACAGCCTTTTCTCTTATGATTTGATGGTGACATTTTTAGCCTGGATGGGGATGAGTAGCCTTCACAGCCCCAGTTTCCAACTGGGTTTTGAAGACAGCCATACTTGGATTTGAATTCAGGCTTCTTCGTTCTCTGGCGGGGCTACATGAGGCAACCTTCATGTCCCCACTGAGAACCCTGGTGTTCTTACGTGTTGGTTAAGGACTTGCAAAACTGCTACTGGGCGCACAGAATGGGGACTTTAGTGTATAAAGTGTCTGAAGCCAGGCCAGTGAAGGCAAGGGTGAGTGTGGGGTAGCTGGGATTACCCAGGATCCACAGACTTCAGAGAGATTGTGATCCCAGCCCACTCTTTTACTCATCTGCTGCAGAAAGGGTCGTGGAAACAGAGACCTGTGACTCACCCAGGACCTTACAGACCCTGAACTGGGGGAATGTGAAAAGCTCCTCTTGATGGTTGTGTTAGGAGGGGATTTCGTTCCTGCCAATGACAATTGAGGGAACAGAGGTGGAATCCTACATGGATCTTTCTGGATCCTTTAGTTGTTCTTGCTCATCAGTTCCTAATGTGTGTACCTGCAATGTTCATCACACTTTTTTTAAACAAGAAATTCATGAATGCGCCCTTTCAACTTTCTTAGCACAGTCAACCGTCTTGTTGCCTTTATACACACTGTAGACAGTGTTCTGGAAACTTCTCAATGTTGAGTGAAAATTGGCAAGTCCACTGGACCACTTTACACTGAGGACTTCCACTTTTCCTGGTCCTCATACAGACACTTCTTTTTAGAATTTTGTTTCTTGTTCATAACTTGCGGGACAGCCTTGGCTCCAAGGAAGATGAATAAACCACTTTGTAGGGATTGCAAACTTAATGAAGGTTTTTATTCTTTATAACTAGTATTAATTTTTAAGGTTATAAAATATTTCAAATGTACAAAAAACATTACTATAAGCACCCATGCACTTGACACTCAGATTCAACTGATGTTCATCATTTACCCTATTTGCTTCAAAATAAAAATATTGTCAAAGAAACAAAACATGTACAGCTGAGAGCCATTTCAATGTATTCCTCATTCCACATATCCTTCATTTTGTGTGCCCCTCATTTCACGTACCCCTTGTTCTGCATACCCCTGGTTCTGCGTATCCCTCTGCAACTTGGCACAGCTATTTGGAATTGGGCATTCAGCATACTTTCTGGTGTTTAAAGTTTATGTAGAGAATATTGTGCTGTCCATAATCTGCAACTTATCCTTTCACTCAATATTAAATTTTTAGAACTATCTATACTCATATGTATAACTCTAGTTCCTTAGCTTAGCAGTCACAGAGGATCCCATTGCGTGACTATGTGACAGTTTATTCCCCCAATCGCATGTGTTTCATTATCCATTTTCATAATCAGAACTCTGATATTTTTGTGTATAGAGGTGAAATTCTCTACGGCATTGCTGGGAAGCAGAATTTCTGGTCAAAGGGATGAAGGAGAACTTGTAATTCAGAGTACAAAAAGTAGTGTACGAGTTACTGTTCCCACCAGCAAGAATTCCCTTAGCTCCACATGCCTGCCAGTTCTTGAATTTTCAGATTTAAAGTATTTCTCTTCAATATGGTTGGTGTGGTTGGTGTAACTCTATGTGGTTGCATTTTATATTTTGTATTTCTCTGATTAGTAATTAAGTTAAGCTCTTTTGAATGTATTTACTGACCATTGGGTTTCCTCTTCAGTGAATGTAAATTTTTGTCTTTTTCTACATTTTTTTTACATTTTGCTATTAGTTTTGTATGTATTGTGGCTTCAAATTCTTTTTTAGAGTATATTTCACAAAACTTCTAGTGTGAGAACTATCTTCCTTACCTCTGTATGGCATCTGTTGATGGATAATTTTAAATATCAACAGCAAATATATCAGTCTATAGTCTTATGTGTTAAGTAATGACTTGTACTCTATAGTTATGAAGGTATGTTCTTACGTTGACTCTTAAAATCTTTATAATGTCACATTCCACGCAGGTCTTTGTTTGGAACTGGTGTTGTGTGCATATGAGATGATGATCTATTTTCACTCTTTTCCATGGCTCTCACTAACTGATCGGGGCTCCTTCCTCAAGTCTTTTTGTATATGCCATTATTAGGTTGAACAGGTGTCTTTCTATTTCTCTTTTGCTTAGTGTTTTTTTTTTAAATTGATGATTTCTCCACAATTCTCTCTCTCTCTCTCTCTCTCTCTCTCTCTCTCTCTCTCTTTATATATATATATACTTTAATGCTAAATTATATACCTGAAACTGAAACTTACTGGATTTTGTTAACCACTGTCACCATAATAAAAATAAATAAAATAAATAAATTGATGATCTCTCTCTTTTTTTTTTCATTTTCTGTTGTGGTAAATATACATATACATTACATAAAGTTTACCATCTTAACCATTTTTAAGTGTACAATTTCAGTAGTATTAAGCACATTCATATTGTTGTACAACCATCACCACCATTGATCTCCAGAACTCTTTTCATCTCATAAACATCAATTAGTAAATAGCAACGTCCTATTCCCTCTTACCCTGCAGTCCCTGGCAACTACTATTTTGCTTTTTGCCTCTGATTTTAACTACTTTAAGTATCTTGTTTTAACTGTTATGTAGTAAATTGCATTCTTCAATTTTAAATCAATTTTGCATTTCTGAGATGAACCCCACTTAATCATGGTATCAGTTTTTAAGTGCTGCGTTCAAGTTCCTAAGTTTTGTGTAGAACTTTGAATTTATGTTTGTTTGTAAGCAAACTTGCCTTACAAGTCATTTGAGTTTGTTATCAAGGTTTTACCATCTTTGGAACAAGCTCTTCTTACATGCTCTGGAGAGATTTTGTATTTCCAGAGATCTGTCATCTGACTTGTTACCTGATCTGTTACCCGACAGTAAAACCATCTGGGTCTGCTGCTTTTTATGTGGGAATAGTTCAACTTCTTCAATTTATTTAATTGTATGAGAAAATCTAGACTATCATTCTTAAATAATGAAAAATGCCCAATCCCCAGTTATAGTTTGAATTTTCACAGTGAACACATCCTGTAACCATCATTCAGATCAGTTTCACTATAGCCCCTCATGTTCCTGCCTATGTGTGTATTTTATCAAATGCTCACCTGCACTGATTGAAATGGTCATTTTTTTCTCCTTTATTCTACTAATGTGGTGAAACACAATAAGCGATTTTCAAATGTTAAATCAACCTTGCATTTCTGAAATAAACCCAACTTGGACATTCTATTACTTTTAAATATATTGTTGAGTTTTATTTGTTAACATTATCTTTAAGGTATTTGCATCTATGCTTGTGAAGAAGATTAACTTCTAATTTTCCATTCTTAAAATGTCTTTTTCAGTGTTAGGAATCAAAATTATATGGCCTCATAAAATAAATTGCTGCTTGCATCTCTGTGTTAGTTTGTTGCCTTTCAATGGCAGGGAATTGACTAATAGTGGTTTAAAAAGCCACTTAATTATTTCACATTATAAGATGTAGGAAATGAACTGGTGCTAAGGCTAATTCAGGGGCCCATCATTGTCATCTGAGACACAGGCTCTGTCCATCTTTCCTCTGTCACTCTCAGCTTGTTGGCTTTTTGTTTTCAGGCTTGTTTCCTCATGGTTGGCAGATGGCTGCCTTAGCTCCAGGCTTTGTTTTCCCATACTGTCTCCCTACATTATCATGTTCAAAGGCAAAGAGCAAGTGGACAGACAGCCTGGGCGATGAGATAGGTAGGTAGGTATATAGATGTGTATTATAAAAGAAACATGTCAGAAACAGAAGGTTTCTTCCAAGGTCTCAGTAGTCCAAATTGGGTCATATGCCCACATATGAACCAAGCACTACAACAGCAATTGGGCTCCTAAGTCTGGCTTAGACCAGTTATGCTTCTTCCCACTGCCCCCTCCCCACTAGGGTTGGCTACTGTTTTCCAAACATAAGAGAAATTTGTTGGCTAGGTAAAGGAGAAATGTCTGTCAACTAGCTTTATTTGCCATACTTATGTTTAAGACATTTCGTAGGCTGATAACTGTTCATAAGGGAGACTTGCCCATGTTTTAAGACTTGATTTGTGCCCATGATATGGGGTCCTAAAAATTGCCTGAGTTCTCAGAAATGAAGGCAGAAATGTTGTTAGTAGTATAGAAGTTAGACCTATTCTGTATAAAAACAAGGAACAGGGGACTCAGCACCTAAGCCAAAGCAAGCTGACGAAAGAATTTTTTTCTTTTAGAATGTCTCACACCTCTTAATCATGGGTCTTGGATTGAGTTCACAGCTGGTGTTAAATTTTTTAAAGTGTTAGCTTTATTTTTCACATATTTGTTAACAAGGTATAGCTGGGAAGCTGTAGACCACAAG
This sequence comes from Macroglossus sobrinus, assembly GCA_004027375.1. Classification (NCBI taxonomy): domain Eukaryota; kingdom Metazoa; phylum Chordata; class Mammalia; order Chiroptera; family Pteropodidae; genus Macroglossus; species Macroglossus sobrinus. The sequence continues at coordinate 94,447 of PVKZ01003388.1, forward strand.
TAAGTACATGTCCATTAAGACCTGTCAACAAAGAGTATAATCCCAGTTCAATACATAGAGTTGATGGCCACCTCCCTTAAAGAAAGGCCCCATTCAGTCTCCAGAGCTTTCTTCTTTTCTCATCTGTATTGGATTCTAATGGAAATCAGGCAATCTGATGTACAGAATCGAAGAGAAAGAAACAGAAAACTCTAATAGAAGAACAACCATTTTGTTAAAGGTAATTTTATGAGCTCTGGCTCAGTTCTATAAGTCCTAGGAGTCAGATGACCTGCATTTAATTCTCAGCTCTATCACATACAACTTGTCTGATCTCAGGCACTTCTGAACCCCACCCTCCTCAGCTATAAGATGCCCAGTGTGCTCATCTATAGTGAAGTAGTGACCACTGAGCCTGCCAAGTATTGCTGTCTTACTAATGAATCCAAAGCTCAGCTGCATGTCATTAAACATATATTGTTTATGGAGGGACAGAAAAGAGATCAGCAGCTGCCAAGAGCTGGGGATAGGAGTGGGGGGGTGGGTGGGGTGATCCCCAAAGGGCAGCATTAGGGAGTTTTTTGGGACAATAGAGTCTGTTCTGAATCTTGATTGTGGTGGTGATTACATGACTCTATACAATTGTCAAAACTCACTGAATGGTAACCCAAAACAATGACTTTTACTGTATATTAACTTAAAACGTAGAAATTAAGGAGTGAAAAATGTGCTGTTAAGAGGCAGCAGAACTATGGGTGAGAGTGCCCTCTGGTGGCTGCTGATCTTCTGGATTGAAGTCCAGGTTCCTTCACATCCCAGCTGAGTGACCTTGACAACTGCTACATGCCTTGTTTTCTTTTTCTGTAAAAGGAGGGTGATGGCCCCTAATGCATAGAGTTAAAATAAACATTACCTTGGTTCAGACATACAAAGCTTGGGGAAGTTTGTATGTAGAAAGTGCCAAGTAAGGAATTGCTATCATCACAGGCATCTCTGAACCCCAAGGGTGTTTATGCATCTTTGGGGCTAGGGAAGGAAGAGCTGATGGGTGGAATATTCTGTTCCCTGTAAAGTGCTTTGTTGTCAGTTGGCTTTATTTGTTCATGCACACTGTAGTACTGAGATAGTGTTCGGGTGGGACACTCTGGCTCTCCCAAGGCATCTCTCATGTCCTGGGAACATGGCCTGAAGAGGCAGCTGTGCTGGGCTGGCCCATCTCTCCTGGGCTAGCTGATGGCTACAGCCCCATCCCCCAGCCCTCAGAGGCCTCAGCCCCATGGCCCTGGCACTTTCTACATACCAACTTGGGCCTGTTTCTTGGTTTAGGTGCTGCTTTCTTTATGGAGTAACTCATTTTGGTGTAACTCATTTTGTTGGTCAGCAGTCACAAAGAAGGAAGAACTTAGGTATGGGAGGTGAGAGTCACTTTGACTTGTGAAAGTATCACTAATCTCTGTTATATCAAGTGCTACACAGTCCAGGGGCTTGTCTTAGAGGGAAAAAAAGTAACCTGTTATGGCCTGTTGCTCGATGGGATTGGTACCTATAGATTTTTCTGGTTAAGGGGCAAAAGCTAGGTCCCCATCTTTTGGGTGATCTGTGGCATCCTTTTCAGATGTCTCTTTTCTTCAGATTTATCCCCATCCCTGTGGCTGAGCAGAGCCTTTCTTGGTCCTTCCAGGCACACTCACTCCCATCTGCCTGTATTTTGGGATGCAAAGTTTTCTACCCTCTGTTTCTTCCACTGATGCATTTTCATCTGCTTTCTGTGTGCTAGAAATTTATTGAAATCTTGTGCCAGCTTGGTGATGGCCTGCTTTTAATTTTTTTTGTATTAACAGGTATATTCCCTTTGAAATTAGCTGGGGACCAGAGTGGTCTCCTTTAGAAGGCAAATATATGCAGGAATTGGAGAGCCTGGCAGTAGTTTACATTCTATCAATAATGATGCAGATCAGATAGTGTGTTTTTGAAAAGACATTTTGGAGTGTGGAGAGCTAGAACAAGCCAGTCATGTCTGAAGGGGAAAACAGGGACCATGAGAGCAATGGGCCCCGGTGATGGGGAGAAAGAACACTGGAAGATGGGGGTAGCACCTGGTATAAGAGCAGCAGATTAGAACTAGGATTACCATAAAGATGGGCCCTTTGGAGATGGCCCTGCAGTGGGGCTGTTGAGACAGTGCTCCAGGGTGTTCTAGGGGAACTGCTGGTTAGACATCAGGGGTTATCTTTTTCTTCTTACCAGGCCCCCAAATGATTCATAAACCAATTTTATCAGGTGGAAAATAGAAGGCTTGGAAGTTAGACAAATATCAATCAGAAAGGTTCCACACAAGCCCTTTATTCAAAATAAAAAAGTAACAACAGTTAGACAATTCTCATATTAGATTCTCACAGTGAGATCCTTCTCAAAGGCTTGGGAAAAGATTTGAGACCTGATAGCTTTTAGGCTATCCTGAGGCAGGAATGAGGGCAGAGTGAAGGATCAGGGAAGGGGGAGAAAGACTACCTGGTGGTCCCTGAGCTGGGCGGTGGGGACTCATGTTCCTCTTCCCCCAATGGGTAATGCTCTCCTTGACACTAGCTTCAGTGCTTCCAGGCCAGGCACCAGACTGCCTCTCAGCTGAGCAGCATTCGCAGCACTGCTGGAGCCCAGGGTAGGAGGCCAGGGGCACACAGTGTGGGTGTGGGGTAAGGAGATAGAGTGTGGTACACTCAAGTGTCAGGGCTCTAGACTGGCCAACAGGCAGAGGCTGATGTCCCAAATGACATGGTATAAGCAAGGAGTTGTCTTTTTTCCTAAAAGGCTATTATTCTTTTAAAAATTCTTTTTAAAATAAAATAATTAGCAGTGGTGGCTCTACCTATAACAATTCCTTTCTCATTTGTGGCACTAAACATCAGGCTTCCTCCAGCCCAACAGAGGTCTTCCAGTGGCACAAGGATGCCAATCTCAGGGAAGAGTGAAGCACTCTTGCTCTTGGGGATGTGTGCACAGATCCGTCCCTCTCCAGGGATAGGTGTTTTCAGGTGGCAGGGCTATGAGAGCTCCTGCCAAGAGTGCTTAGCCAGGCTACTGCTCAGGTCTCCCTCTCGGGACCAGATGAGGTGGGGGTGACTTGGGTCTGCACACTCCAGGGACCCCTTGTTTATTTCATCCATCAGTGATCCAAGAGGGCAGCTGCTGCATAGCTTGGGCTGCCTCTGTGGGCCTGGCCCTGTTATCCACAGACTCTGTCAATGCCCCATACCTGGGGTGATCTCTGCATACAGCCCCAGCCACAGGTGCTCATCCTGTCAGGTGACTGCTGTTTTCCTTCTTTGTTTGACAGGAAGGAAATTAGTGGCAGGTGGTTTCTCTACTTCATTCCCTGCCTGACGTGGGCCCAGCAAGGCTCTCCTGAGCCCTGATAGCTCACACTGCTCTCCGCCTCTTCCCCATGCTGGCTAAGATCCTGGATGCCCCCACAGCACTGGGCAACCTGTTGTTGTACCCAAGTGCCCTGGACCCCACCTGTCTGTATGCCAGTTCTGATACAAGGATCAGGAGAATTTGTCATCTCATTCCCAAAACTGCTCTCAATGAAGCAAGGGCTCTTGGTGGATTTTTCTTTACTTATTTCATTTATGATGCAGCAGAAAAATCTCTGGAGATCTGATCAGGGTTCCCTGAGAAATGTTATAAAGCCTCACTGTGACCTCCTTCCCACTTCTCTCTTTGCTCTTCCATACTCCACTCTCTCACCTTCTCCAAACAGTAAGGAGGTCTTGGCAAGGAGTAATTGACCACCCTTCATTTTCCTCCCTGCCCCCCGCACTGGCTACTCACATTCTGGCTTCTTCCAGGGGGCAGTGAGTCTGAGTGAGGGGCAGCTGTCCAGCTTGGGTTCTAGGAAGGGCTAGAGGAAGGTAGAACCAAAAAGGAGCAGCCTGGGGAATGCACGTGGCCTTAGGATGCCCTAGTTTGGAGCGGCAGCTCAGCGCAGCTCACAGAGAGCATGCATCAGGGAGATGGGACTCCTTTCTGGAAGGCTAGTGCCAGCTGGAAGTTGTGGGGGATGCCAACTGAAGGGGACAAAGGGCATTGGAGCCTGGGCTGTGGATGCATTGGCAAGCTGGACATGCCCTCCTTCTCTCTGTGTGGTCCTGAGGGTGTCACACACACAGACTGGAAAGAAGTCAGCAACTAGGCATCACTTACTTGATGCCAAAAACCTGTTTCTAAAATGAGCCTTCCAGTCTAAGAGTACCAAAAGGAACCTGTTCCCATTACTTGAAATGGGAAAAGTTATAGTGCATTTCTTGTTGATCTAAACCTCAAATAAGTCCCTATAATATATCTAAAACACCACAAAATGCTTATTTATAAGTGATAACCCTAAACACATCCCCACATGTAGCTGAAACATTGGATCATGCTCCCTCATTGGGATAACCTGTGGTTCTAGGAGGTCATACACTCAGCACATCCCTTCTTGGTCATCAGCCAACATGACTTCATGACAGCTGTGTTGCAGGAGGTGACCAACCTCCTCGGAACCCTTGGGGCATGCATCACCTGAAAGTAAATCACAGTTATGTAGTAGTGACTGTTGCTGTGTAAAAAGTACCCCCAAACTGAGTGGCTTAAGACCACTATTATGTTATGCTGTCACAGCTTCTTAAACCCAGTGATTGGAGCAGGGCATGGGGCCCAGCAGATGTTGCTCCATAACATCAGAGTCTTGGCTGGGAGACCCCAAGTCTGGCAGCCGAGGTACTTGGGGGGCTTCTTCACTCATATGTCTAGAGTCTGGTCTGGGGCTTCCTCACAGCATGGTGGCTGAGCAATAGGACTTCTCATTCTGGCTCAGGGCTCCCAGAATGAGTGTCAGTGTGCAAGCAAAAGCTCATTGCCTTTGAGGACCCCTCTTGGAATTTACAAAGCATTGCTCTGTCTGTTGGTTGAGGCAGTCACAAGACCCAATACTACTCTAGTGTTTTTAATCACAACATTTTTGACACCATATGTGTATAGATTTCCCCCCACACCAGTTCTGTGACACCATCTGGGTGTCCTATATTTAATTCAACTCTGACACTATCTACCTGGAGTTAGTGCAGACCCCACAGGTTAAAGACTCAGTCCCACAAGACTGCCGTATTTACCACTTAAGACACACATTGCAAGTACTGGGCCTCTTGTTCTTCTGAAAACTCTCTGAAAACTGTTATTTAGGGTTCTATTGAGGTTTCATTATGTAGGCATGGGAGGTGGGGCTGAAAGTTTGAACCCTCTAATCATGCCTTGATCTTTCCGGTGACCAGACCCCATCCTGAAGTGATCCACCAGTTGTCTCATTAGCATACAAAAGACACTCTTACCACTCTGGAGATTCCAAGGGTTTTAGAAGCATTTGTGTCAAGATCCAGGACAAAGACTATTACAATGAAAGATGCTCCTAACATCTTCGTCACTCAGGAAATTTCAAGAGTTTTAGGAGCTGCGCTGGGAACTTGGAGCAGAGACCAAATATACATTTCTTATTTTATCATATCACACTCAGGTTCAGAGATGAGAGTCATGGATGCTACTTCTCAGTGGAAGAGTGTCAGGGTCATACTCTAGAATAACAGGTGGGATGGAAAATACACTTTGCCATGTGGCGATTGGCACTCTGTTCAAAATGTGTGATTAGGACATTCTACCAATTGTATTTTGAAACTGTTCTTGTCCACTATTTTGTTAAAAATTGTGTATTGAAGTTTTGGGATATAAAAATAAAATTTTCCTGTGTAAATATTAGCTGAGACCCACTAGGAAGGCTATGATGAGAAAAGGCAGACAATAAGTGTTTGTGAGGATGTAGAGAAATCAGAACCCTCATACACTGCTGGTTGAAATGTAAAATGATACAGTCACTTTGGAAAATGTTTGGTTCTTCAAAAGTTAAACAAAGGGAGATTTCTGGTTAAGATGGCAGAGTAGGTAAATGCTGTGCTTGCCTCCTCTCACAACTACATCAAAATTACAACTAATCTAAAGAGTAGTCATTAATGGAAGTTGCCTGAAGTCTAGCTGAAAAGAAGTCCCACAACTGGGGATACACAGTAGAGGCCACCTCGAGATTGGCAAGAGGGATAGAAATGTGAAAAGGGCTGGTCCCACATCTGAGTGTGGCAATTGAGAATCGAGAGAAATATCTTGGCCTTGAAGATCTCCCTGGAAGAGTGAGGGGTCCCAACCCAGGGTTCCAGTGCAGGGAAGAGAAGTCCCATAGATTCTGGCTGTGAAAACCAGCAGAGATTGTGGCAGAGTGAGATGGACGGCTGTGAGAGTCACAAATTTTCCTCTTAAAGATTTCATATGTGGAATTACTTGATGACAAACTCACTTGTTCTGAACTCCAGTGCTGAGGTAGTGGCCGAGCTCCAGTGTGGGATGCCAAGGATCTGTGGGGAGGAACTGAGTTGTCTAACTTCATGGTGAAGGCTGAAGGAAAAGCTTTCTCCCAAACAGAAGTGCCGGTAGAAGCTATTTTTCCTTTGTTGAGCCCTCCCCCACCCAGCTTGCAGACCCAGGCTGCTGACATATCTGACTCTCCATCAACATAGCTAAGAGTGGTCACCCTGCCCAGGTCACTCCCTGAGACCCCACCCCTCCCAATGGGCAGGCCCACCCAAGACACTTCCAGTGGTTTTTCCATACAAACTATCTGTCCTGGCTCATGCTACAGACTTTCCTAAAACCTCTCAAAGTTTCACAAAACCTAAGAAAATAGCAGCTGGCCTCAGCATGCTCATATCTCTTGCTGAGCAGCCCAAGCCTGGCACTAGCGGCAGCTGGTCTCAGTTTGTGCATTGGCCTCTTGAGGCACTTCCAAGCTCAGTGTGGGTGGTGGCAATCTGTAGCTTGCTTGGTGGCTCATGCCAGCTGGCCCTGGGTAGAGCACAATTTACAGTTGAACTTGGCCTGTGGTAGAGTCCTTCTCAGGAAGCCCTGGCTTGTACTTTCAGTGGCCAGCTTTGGTCTGATATGGCACCACTCGGTGTCACATATGAAGTGACACACCCAAATGACAGACTGGGCAGGCACTACAGCCCTGCTAAAGTGAATCTTGCTCTATAGGGTCAGCCCCTATACAACAGCTCCTCCACCGGTCACTGCCAGTCATCACAACCAATCAATCTGAGGGTCAATCCCTCCTGTTGATGAGCAAACAGCAACCAAGATTCAAGTGCAACAGGGGGGCACACACAAACCATACAAGGGACATACCTGGAGCACCCAGCTCCAGTAGCCAGGGAAGATTGTGCCATTGGGACCCATGGCACACCTGCTATATAAGGCCACCTACTAAGAGCAGGAAACCCAGTAGTCCTACCTAATACATAGAAACAAACACAGGGAGTGAAGAAATATGTCCCAAATAAGAGAACAGAACAGAGCTCCAGGAAAATAACTAAACATAATGCAGACAAGTAATCTACCAGATGCAGAGTTCAAAACACTGGTTATAAGGAGTAATTAATAGTAGATTAGATGAGGCAGAGGATAAAATCAGTGATTTAAATGATAAGAAAACATCCAATCAGAACAGCAATAAGAAACAAGAATCCAAAAAAATTAGGATTGTTTAAGGGGCCTCTGGAACTACATCATGCACACTAACATTCACATTGTAGAGGTGCCAGAAAAAGAAGAGAGCAAGGAATTGAAACCTATCTCAAGAAATAACGACTGAAAACTTCCCTAACCTGGTGAAGGAAATAGATGTACAAGCCCAGGAAGTGCAGAGTCCCAAAGAAGATGAACCCAAAGAGGACCATACCAAGACACATAATTAAAATGCAAAATGCCAAAGACAAAGAGAGAATCTTAAAAGCAGCAAGAGAAAAACAGTTAATTACTTACAAGGGAGCTCTCCTAAGACTGTCAGCTGATTTCTCAATAGAAACTTTGCAAGTCAGAAAATATTGGCATGAAATATTCAATGTGATGAAATGCAAGGATCTACAACCAAGATTACTCTACCCAGTAAAGCTATCATTTAGAATCAAAGGATAAATAAAGAGCTTCCCAGACAAGAAAAAGTTAAAGGAGTTCATCATCACCAAGCCAATATTACAGGAAATGTTAAAGATACTTCTTTAAGAAAAAGAGTAAAAAAAAAAAAATAGGAATGATAAAATGGCAATAATTATTCTAACACAAGAGCTCTAGTCCAGGAACCTGTTCCTGAGATATTCCAAAAAAAAAACAAAAAAAAAAACACCAGGGAGGACCAGAGGAGTGTGACATGCTTTATATTACTCATGGGGCAAGGGAGCTTCAGCAGTGACCAGTTGGAACTGCAGGAAAAGGCACCTGGCCAAAGGCAAGCAATGTTTTTATGCCCACAAGCAGAGGGAGAGATAATCTCACTGGGGGAGCAGCCTCCTTCTCAGGTGGGTGAGAGCAATATATACTGTTGGTTACAGGAGTAGATAACGTCCATGGGAGCAGCAGAAAACATCCTTGGAAGCAAGCACTGTTGAAAGCCCTTTGTGTACTGCCTTTCTTGGCTGCTGGCCAGACAGCCAGCTGTTTTCTGAGTATATGGAGGAACTATGTTCTGAATTAACACCACAACTACATATCTAGCAATAATTACTTTAAATGTAGATAGATTAAATGCTCCAATCAAAAGAATGGGTGGCTGAATGGATAAGAAAACAAGACCCTTACATATGCTGCCCACAAGAGACTCGCTTCAGATTGAAAGACACAGACTAAAAGTAAAGGGATGAAAAAAGATGTTTCACGAAGGTGGAAATAAACAACAACAACAACAAAAAGCTGGGGTAGCAATACTTATACCAGACAAAATAGACTTTAAAACAAAGGCCATAACAAAAGACAAAGAAGGGCCCAGTTATCCTACTTTGGGTCTTTATCTGAAGAAACCTAAAACACTATTTGGAAGGGACATGTGACTCCATATGTTCATTGTGGCATTATTTACAGTAGCAAAAATATGGAAGCAAACTGGGTGTCTATCAATGAATTAATGGATACAATGAAACATTGGTCAGCCATAAAAAAAAGAATGAAATCTTGCCATCTCCAACAACATGGATGGACCTAGAGTTTATTGTGCCGAGTCAGACGAAGACAAATGTTTTGTGTGAAATCTAGAGAACAGGATAAACAAACAACAGAAACAAGCTCATAGATACAGAGAGTGTTTTGATGGTTGTCAGATTGGGGACTGGGGGATGGATAAAGGGGGGATGAAAGTAAGAGTTACAAATTGGTAGTTACAAAATAGTCATGGTGATGTAAATTATAGCATGGGGAATATAGTCAGTAGTATTATAATAATTATGTATGTTATCAGAGGGTACTGGATTTAGTATTGGGATGATCACTTCATAAATTATATAAATGTCTAATCACTGTGTTGTACACCTGAAACTGTATAATTAAAAATGTAAAAATTAAAAAAAGTTTAAATGTAGAGTTACCATGTAATGCAGCAATTCTACTCCTAGGTATATGCGTGAGAACTGAAAATACAAGTTCACACAAAAACTTGTACACAAATGTTAGTAACAACATTATTTATGATGTTAAAAAAGTTGAGACAATCCAGTGTCCATCAACAATGGATGGATAAACAAAATGTGGAGTAGCCATGCAATGGAATATTATTCAGCTCTTAGAAAAAAAGAACAAGGTGCTGATTTATGTTACAACATGGATGAATCTTGAAAACTTTATGCTAAATGAAATAATCCAGACACAAAGGGCCACATATTGTATGATTCCTTAATATGCATATCCATTAAGTGGATTACTAGTTTCCCTGCAATGGGCAGACAGAGAATGGAGAGTGACTGCTAATAGGTTTAGAAATGTTTTGGGAGTGATGAAAATGTTATGGCATTAGATAGTTATACAACGTCATGAATATACCAAAACCCACTGAACTGTACATTTTAAAAGGGTGAATTTCATGGTATGTAAAATAAATCTCAACAAAATTGTTTCAGAAAGAATATTTTAAAATATCATATCAGAGACATGAACTTAGTATAGAGTCAAGTGCCTTTTTACTAGGAGGATATACCTGGGGAGACAATTTACAGATACAACTGCACAGTGGTGCAGGCCAAGCCCTCAGGCAGGCCTCTTTGAAGGAGGATGAGTAGGAAACGCAGCTTACACTGGCAGTCCAAATTGAACTTCTTCCCAAAACCAAATATGCATCTTGGGACCAGATTGCTCAGCCAAGCCTGATGAGTGGGGTGGGGAGAGGATGAAATGAACAGAAGCAGAAGTGAAAGCTCAGGGCCCTGCAAGAATGGTGATTTTGAAGGCTCAGTGACTCTGCCAGCTAGTAAATAGGGCCTAATGAATGTTTGACTCCTCTTCTGTGTGGGTGTTTAGGGGGCAGTGGGTGCTAGGTGGAATCAGGGAGTGTACAGCATTAGAGAAACCCTGGAGTGAGGTGAGACTCATGGTAGGCAGGGATGAATAAAGCTGTTCCAGGGCCTCGGTCTGGCCATAGACACTATTCCTTGTGAGAACAGTGTAGACAAGGTGTCAGTAAGATGTCAGTACCCCAGAGAGTGGCCTGAAGTTGAGGGTAGATTTTCTTACCCAAAGGGGTGTGGTCATGTTAGGCAGGGGTACCATGTTAATGTGGGGGATGGATTGGCTGCCATGAAGTGGGGAGAAGGGGAGTATCGCAAATATGGGGATATGCTCTGTGGTAGTTGGTAACATAGGGCCCCCAATGAATCAAGCCTGCTGGTATATAAGACTTTGTGTAGCCCCCTGCCCTGTGACTTTCTTTAACTAACAAAATTCAGAGCAAGTGACACTGGTGCTAGTTCCAGGCCTAAGCCACAAGGAGGCCAGGCAGCTTCTGAGACTAGTGGAGAGAATGAAGACCAGCTGTTCCAGCATCCAGCTGGGCTCAGGCCACAGCTGACCTTTCAGCTGAATGCAGTCATAAAAGTAACCAGCAGGAGAGTCCCAGCTCAGTCTGCAGAATCATGATCAATTAAATCATTGTTTTAAGTCGCTGAGTTTTGAGCTTGCTGAAATTGTGCACTCTAGGCCCGTTCCATTTGATACCTGACTGGTGGGTAGATGCAGCTGGTCTTCCTCCTGCTTTGGACTGGACTGGACCCAACCCTGGAAAGAGATGATGCTGCAGGTGAAGAGAATCAGTGAGAGGCTGGCAGGCAGGGTTCCAGTACAAGCTACCTGAGCTCAAACTGCATCTCTAGGGCAGGGCTGCTCTGTCCTTGATGTTTAGGGCCGGCACAGCTTCCAGTTCATCCTAATCTGCCGATAGTCCAGCTGTCTCTTTGAAGCTCGGCTGACTCTTTGAAGCTCAGCTGACTTTTCCCAGAATGAGGTTTAATCTACAGAGTCATCCTAAATGCAGCTCAAATGCTACTTGTCATAAAGCCTGGCATGCATTGCCCTGTTCCCCACTGAATTGGCACCAAGCACAGCTTCTGACACAAGTGGGTTCAAATACCAGCAACATGGGTGAGTGGCCGAGGAGGTACCTTCTCTAGTGGCTTCCGTGGCTGGATCCTTCCATAGCTTTTACCACAGATCTTGAATTCTTCATGTTTACACTGCATGCATCAGGAAGCTAGGGCCAGATCTTACATCTTTCCTGCCCTCAGGTCTGGAAGGATACCTTGCACACAGGAGGTATGAAGAAGTAAAGACGGTATAACAGGCTCAGGGCAGAGAATGGGGAGCTCCAGCTTTTGCAGGAGACTGAAGGGCCATAGACACTTCTCTTGGAGGCCGGCACAGCATGAGTATGGGCAGGACAGAGCTGACAAAAGAAAACAACCTTCATCACCTGGCAGGCACAGACTCCCATGTTTGCTCTGTGTCAATGATTTTGAATCATTTAAAATTTAGCTATTGTGACCAAGGCACACGTATAATCTCACTTGTCAATGTTTCTCTCCATCTTCACTTCCAACAATGAAGCAGGATGGGAGGAGAGGACTGTCAAGAAAGATTAGTAATGACCTCAGGTACAAGAAGGGCCTTCATAGGGTGTGGAACCCTCACTGCAGAGCTTGTTTTACTTCTTGCTATTTAGTTTCTTGTTATCCTTGAACTCCATCTGTCCTCCCTCCTCCTTCACTGTCTCCAGTCCTACCTCCCCACATAGTTTCCCTCTGATGAAAGCAGTGAGATATGCACAGGTGTTTTGTGTGTTCATGTGTTATTGATGTGCACATTTGGATGAGTACTACACATATTCCATATCTGACCTTTGCTCTTGACAGAATGTTTTTCGAACCTATCCACAGTATTGCCTGGGCATCTGACATCATTTTTTACAGCTGTTTAATATTTCTAGGTGCATTTAAGACATCCCATTAACCCCTCCCCTTGATGATGGTACCAGCTGCCCTGAATTCTATCATGATGCCCCCAGAAGCATCTCTCTCTGAGTTTCCTCAAGGACCCCTAGGAGCGAAGTCTGGTTCATTGCCACCTCTTCTTTCCAGACTGATCACTAAGTATTTTATATTTTTTGATGCTTCTATGAGTTATATTTTTCTGCCTTGTTACATGCTTTGTAATTTTTGATTGGATGTCATATGTTGCAAATTTTACCTTGTTGGAAGCTGGATATTTTTATATTTCTATAGATGTTTTCGAGCTCTGAATGCCATTAAGTTACTTGAAAAGAGTTTGATCCATTTAGTTCTTACTTTCAGAGATTGTTAGAGAAAATAAGAAGGCCTTTATTTTCAAGCTGATGTTCTCATGAATGAGGTCAGATTTTTTGGAGCACTCTACCCAGTGCCTGTGACTGATGGGGTTTCGCAAAGTGGCTGGTGGGAGCAGGCCTGCTACTGGACCATGTGAGCTCCTGTAATGCCCTCTTGTCCTTTTGAGCAGGTCTTTCCAGGCCTCAGGTGGTGTCCCCACACACATAGGCTCAGCCATTCTCATCTGAAGACTGGGGGGCTCCTACAGGTCTCCCAGCATTTTCTGCTTCTCTCCTCATTGAGCTCTGTGACCTCACTGCACTGTTCAGCTTCCCTTGCACCATGCTTGGACACTCTCCTGGCAGTCAGCTCTTGTTTCACATTACAGACATTATGTCTTTTGCTGCCTGATGCCCAAATTTTGAAAATAATTATTTCATATATTGGATCCTGTGTTTTGGTCATTTCAGGTATGTGCGAGTGTGTGTGGAGTTACTCTGTCTTGGCCAGAATTTTAAAATGTACTTTTCTCTGGTTACTAGTGAGTTTAAGAGCTTCCATGTGTTTGCTAACCTAAAGGTTCCCATTTTGTGAACTGCCTGTTTATATTCTTTGCCTGTTTTTCTATTATGTTTCCTGTCTTTTTTCTTATTTGTATGAGTTCTTGCAGCCAGAAGGACTTTGCTTTCTAAACATTAAGAAATAACTCAAGTCTTAGTGAATATATGAATGAATGAATGAATTGCAAATACTATGCAGAAATACATACATAGATCAAAAGTACACATTATAGAGCCCAAGGCAGACCCACAGGCACACAAGGTCTAGATAAATGATAAATTTGACAACACAATTCATTGTCAGTTTAAGATGTTACAAATGTCTCCTTACAATTTGTCATCTCCCTCTTAATTTTGTGTATGGTGCTTTGTTGAATCAAAATACTTCATTTTGGTGTATACAAATCTATCCAGGTTTTGCCTTATTATTATTCTTTAAGAATTACACTATTTTCCTACATTTTTAAAAATTTGATTTGTAATTTTACTGTTTCTATTTAAGTATTTAATTCATCTGAAGTCTATATTCATGAAATAAGGTAGTTCTCTAGCTTCTTTTACTCTCGATACTATACCAGTTTTTCTAATCTAGTTTGTCACTTATTTATTGTTTTATGTTGTCAGATTTACCATTTAACAATACCAAATTCTTTGGCATGTAAAAGTCTCACTCTATGAAAAAAACTGAGCAGAAAAGATGAGAGGGTTCCTGTTGATGCTAACAGCTTATTCTGTACTCAAGAGCAGCTCTTGATTCCACACATTATGTGGAGTCCATTGATACCTGGCTGGGGCACTCTAGGTAAGCATGAGGCCTGATTTGGGGCTGGTGGTATCTGCCCCAAAAAGAAAGAAAGAAGAAGAAAGAAGTCACTGGGACCATAAGACGAGTGAGGAGATATGAGGCATGTGTGTGGGAAATGGCACACTCACTCCCATAGGGCTGATGAATGGAGCATGTTGAGGACTTCCACGTGGCACTGTCCTTTCCAAGATGAAGATGGAGCCACTGTGGAAGAAACTGCAGGTAATAAAGTGGTTGGAGCTAAGTCTTTCTGCTTCCTGAGTTTGTCCCCAGCCTGAGTCTCTAGTCCTCTTCTGTCCTTACCCCACAGCCAATCTCCTTTCTCAGAGGTAAACTCTGTTTATGAGATATCTTTCAACCTGTCTTCTCTTCCAACATTCCCTTCCAAGTAATGAACATAAGATTATTTTGCAATTTGCCTTTTTTCACTTACCAACACATACTGTTTAAGACTTCATATTTGTACCAGGATCAATAACAATCTTTAAAGAGCAGGTTTATTGAAGTATAATGGATATACAATAAACTGTTCATATTTAAGATATACAATTTTGTTGTTTTTACTATCTTAACCATTTTTAAGTATACAGATAAGGTATAAATTAAGTGTACAGGTAATTTCTTCTTTTGTCTTTATTATTTTCTTTCTTTTATTTTTTTGCATTTATCCATTATTCTGAACTTCATAAGTTTAATGTTTAGCTAATACTTTCATAAAAATTTATGTTATAGACTTTCTTATAAGTATCACTTTTCTGGCATACTGCAAGACTTGCTATGCAGTATTTTTGTTATTGCTCAGTTCAGAATGATTTGTCATGTCCTTAATTTTGTCTTTAAAAAAATTAAGTTTCAAGTATACAGTACATTGACTAGACATCTACATAGTTCATAAAACAATCCCCCCACTTGCAGCCTCCCTCCCTTCCTCCTCCACCTAGCCAACGTGTTAATGCTAACTAAATTCCATGTGCCATGCTCCCCGTCCCCATGACCATCCATTCAGCTACTAATTTGTACTTCAACTCTTCACTTCATTCTCCCAGCTCCCCAAACCCCGCTCCTCTCTGTCTGACACCAAATTGTCCACTATATTTGTGAGTCTGTTTTTTGATTAGTTTATTCTTTTTATTCCTTAGATTTGCATATAAGTGAAATCATATAGAGTTTATCTTTCTCTGACTTAAATACCTTCTAGGTCCATCTAAGCAATATTATTCCTTTTCATATATAGGGGTCTTGTTTTCTTATCCATTCAGCCACTCTATCTTTTGGTTGGAGCACTTAATTCTTTTTCATTTAAGGTACTTATTGATAAGAATGTAGTTGTTACCATTCTTTATTCCTGTTTTTGATACCTGTTTTTTCTTCTTAAAAAAGTCCCTTCAACATTTTCTGTAATACTGGCTTGGTGGTGATAAATTCCTTTAGCTATTTTTTTTCTGGGAAGATTTTTATCTGTCCTTCAACTCTAAATGATAACTTTTCTGGATAAAGTTCCTTGGTTGTAGATCCTGGGGCTTCATCCTGTCGAATAATTTTTTGCCGAGCTCTTCTGTCTTGCATAGTTTCTTTTAAGAAATCAGCTGCCAGTCTCATGGTGTTCCTTTATATACAATTATTTGTTTTTTTTCTTGCTGCTTTTAATATTCTTCCTTTGTATTTAACATTTGGCATTTTAATTATGATGTGTCTTGGTGTGTGCCTCTTTGGATCCCTGATTTTTGGAATCCTCTGAGCTTCCTGGCTTTTATGTCCATTTACTTCACCAGTTTAGGGAAGTTTTCCATTATTATTTCTCCAAACAGCTGTTCAACGTCTTGATTTTTTTCAGTTATGCCAATCAGACAAATATTTAGAGCCTTAATAGTGTCCCATATCCTCCTTAAATTATTTTTATAGTGTTGGCATCTTTTTCTTGCCATTCTGATTGAGTGTTCTTTGCTTTCCTGTCCTCTAGACAGAGTATTTGATCCTCTTTATTCACTTTGTTTATTCCTTTGTTTATTCTATTTAATATACTTCTAATTTTAGACTGGTTCCCTTTTATAATTTTCATTTCCATTTTAATGTTTTTTTTTTATCTCTTTGTTGAAGTTCTCACTGAAATTATCTACATTTCCCAGAAGTTCACTGAGCATCTTTATAACCAGTGTTTTGAACTCTGCATCTGTTATATTACTTGAGTCCATTATATCTGGATTTCTGTTCTGCTCTCTCATATGTTTTCTACTTCTTTGTTTTTCCATTTTGGCTGCCTTTCTCTGTCTGTTTCTATGTACTAAGCAAAGCTCAGGTCTCCTGGTCTTATTAGTGGATTTGTGAAGTAGCTGTCTAGTGGCATAGTACTGAGAGAGATTCCATTGTAGGCCAAACTTAACCCAAGCATCCACTCTTCTGGGGCCACCTGTTAAGATTCAGCAAGCAACCCACAGATGTTGTGCTTATAGTTGCCTCAAAAGGCCATACCATAAACTAAGGCCAGCTGCCTCCAGTGTGAGTGTAGGTAGGCACTGCTCATCAAAGAGCACCTGACTCACTGAGGACATACTTGGATATGGCTTTGGTGGAGCTGCAAGTTGGGGAAGGCGAGTGACCTCTCTGGGCTGAGTGACCTCTATTATCCAGTTTGATGACATCACGGCTATGGCAGCGCTGTATCTGCACACTGGGAGGGTGGAGGGCTGAACAGGGAACAATGAATACTGGTAGCACTTCTGTACAGAGTGAATTTCCCTTTGGCCCTCACTCTAACAATGTCTCCCTGTAAGTCCCTGGTGTCCGCTGTGCACAGCCAAATCAGCACTGGTGCTCAGAGTGAGCAGGTCCATCTCTCCCAAAATCCACTGGTGGACATGGCCCCTTTAAGAGGCATCTGCCGCTGCCACTGCTGCAGCCTCCATCTCACTCAGTCACTCGAGGCTGGGCAGCCCCGTGTCCTTGTCCCGGGCAGCCTTGTGTTCTGCCATTGCAGGGTGCTTTCCTGGACTTCTTCCTAATCTATGGCTTGTTCATCTAGATCCCAGGTGTTTTTTCCTTGCTGCTCCTTCTTATTACCATCACTACTTTGATTTGGTCACCAGAGGGATGAACAGAGCCTCTATCATTTTTTTTCTCCCCCAGTATATTGGTTCTTGAACTTACTGGATGCCATCCTGCCTGTGTCCTAAGAGCCTGTGGCACCCTGGCACAAAAAGCCTTATTGAGGGCTTAGTAAATCCAACTGTTGGGCAGGTCTCCTGACACAGGGGGTTTGAGATTGGTCAGAGGGAATGCTGGTGTCTCTGGTGTCCACAGATGGGTGTTTGAGCCTGAAATCTCTCATTTTTCTTTTTGAACTTACTTATTTCCTTCTTCCATGAGTAATTTTTAGAAGATGTTTCAAATTTTCAAACATATGGTGTTGTTTTGGATATACATTTTCAATTCATGTAACAGATAAGTACACATATTCTGAACATACCAAAAATTTCTATAAGCTAAAGACCAAAATATTACTCAGCCTAAAAAGATTCTTTACCATTTGTGGCAACATGAATGAACCTATAAATTATGATACTAAGTGAAATAAATCAGGCAGAGAAAGACACATACTATATGATTTCACTTATATGTAGAATCTAAAGAACAAAACAAATGAACAGCAACAAAAAAAGAGAAACAAATTAATAGTTGCAGAGGACAAACTGATAGTTGACAGATGGGAGGAGGATTGAGGCATTGGGTGAAAAAGGGGAAGGGATTAAGAAGCACAAATTGGTAGGTATAAAATAGTCATTGGAATGTGAAGTATAGCATATGGGACACAACCAGTAATATAACTAGGTATAGTTCCAGGTGAGTAATAGACTAACTGGAGGGAGCACTTTGTAAATTATATAAATGTCTAATCACTGTGCTGTTCACCCAAAACTAATATAAGATAACATTAAATGCGAACTCTAATTAAAAAAAAGAATTACAAACTTCTGGTTATAAAGAAAGTCATGGGGATGTAAAGTACAGCACAAGGAATAGAGTCAATAATATTGTAAAAACTAATGTACAGTGGCTGATAGTTACTGGACTTATTGTGGTGCTCACTTTGAAAGGTATATAAATATTGAACCACTATGTTGTGCACCTGAAACTAATATAATGTATTTCAACTACAATTAAAAATAAAATAAATTAATTAATTTTAAAAAGAAAAAAGACTGGTAATCCAATAGAAAAATTGACAATAGATGTGACTCAATGACTTTTTTTTATGAGGCAATTTTTTAAAATTAAGTTTATTCGGGTAACATTGGCTAATGCAATTATATAATTTTCAGGTGTACATTATAATTTAATAACTCAAATTACGGTTTCCTTCAGCTACCATATATTTGATCTCCTTTACCCACTTTTCTCTCCCCTTCCCTCTCTATATTTGACCCCTGCCTCCCCCATCCCCTACCTTCTGGTAACCACTAGTCTATAGTCCATGTCCATGAGTCTTTGTTGCTCATTTGTTGCTTTTAGGTTTATATCCCATATATAAGTAATATCATGTGATTTTCAACTTTTTCTGTCTGGCTTATTTCGCTTAGCATGCTTATTTCTAGTTCCATCCATGTTGTTGCAAATTTCATCTCTTCTTATGGCTGAGTAATATTCCATTGTATATATGTACCACAGCTTCTTTAGCTAATCATCTCTTGTAGGACACTTCGGTTGCTTCTATATCCTAGCCACAGTGAATAATGCTGCTATGAATATTGGTGTAAAATACACCTTTTCAAATATGAGTTTTCAAGTCTTTAGGGTAAATACCCAGGTGTGAGATGGTATCTCATTGAGGTTTTGATTTGTGTCTACCTAATAGCTAGTGATGTTGAGCATCTTTTGATATATTTGTTGGCTATTTATATGTCCTCTGGGGAGAAGTGTTTGTTCAGGTCCTCTGTCCATTTTTTAATTGGATCATTTGTTTTTTTTCTTGTCATTGATTGTGTGAGTTCTTTGTATAGTTTGGATATTAGGCTCTTATCAGAGGTGTTGCTTGCAAATATATTTTCTCATTCTGATGGTTGTCTCTTTACTTTTTTGATGGTTTCTTTTGCTGAGGAGAAGCTTTTTCATTTGTGGTCCCATTCATTTATTTTTGCTTTTACTTCGCTTGCCTTCACGGTCAGATTCATTAAATCCTCTTTAAGTCCAAGGTCCTTGAGTTTTGTTCCTATATTTTCTTTTATGCATTTTATTGTTTCAGGTCTTATGTTCAGGTCCTTAATTTATTTTGAGTTAATTTTGGTATGTGGTGATAGGCAACAGCCTAGTTTCATTCTTTTGCATGTAGATTTCCAGTTTTCCCAGTACCATTTTTTTAAAGAGGCTTTCCTTTCTCCACTGTACATTTTTCACTTTTTTTTGTTGAAAATTATTTGGACTCTCCATTCTGTTCCACTGGTTAGTGTATCTGTTTTGTGTATCTGTATCTGTTTTGCTACCAATATCATGCCATTCTGTTACTGTCACTTTGTAATAGAATTTGAAGTTGGACAGAGAGATGCCTCCAAGGCTCGTTCTCTTTTTCTCAGGATGGTTTTGGCAATTTGGAGTCTTTTGTGCTTCCATACAAATCTGATGAGTTTTTGTTCTATTTCTTTAAAAAATGCCAATGAGATTTTGATGGAGATTATATTAAATCTGTATAATGCTTTAGGTAATATTGTCATTTTAACTATGTTGATTCTTCCAGTCCAAGAACATGAAATATCTTTTCATTTCTTTATATCTGCTTTGATTTTTTAAAAATAGACTTTTATAGTTTTCATTATGTAGGTCCTTCACATGTTTTGTTAAATTAATTCCTAGGTATTTTATTCTTTGTGTTGCAATTGCGAAAAGATTTTTTTTCCCACTTCTTTTTCTGACACTTTGTTGTTAGAGTATAGGAATGATATAGATTTTTAAATGTTGATTTTTATCCAGAAACTTTACTGTATTTGCTTAATGTTTCTAGTCGTGTTCTTGTGGAGTCTTTGGGGTTTTCTATATAGAGTATCATGTCAGCTGCAAATAGTGACAATTTGACTTCTTTGTTTCCTATTTGGATGCCTTTTATATCTTTCTCTTGTCTGATCACACTCGCTAGGACCCACAATGTTAAATTGAATAACAGTGGTAATAGTGGGAAGCCTTGCCTTTCCCCTAGAGGGAAAGTTTTTAGTTTTTCACCATTAAGTATAATGTTGGCTGAGGGTTTGCCATATAAGGCCTTCATTATGTTAAGGTACTTTCCTTCTTTACTGATTTTGTGAAGTGTGAAATGGATGCTGTATTTCGTCAAAGGCTTTTTCTGCATCTATTGTTATGATCATATGATTCTTATTTTTAAATTTGTTTATGTGGTATGTCACATTATTTGATTTGCATTTGTTGAACCATCTCTGTGCCCTTGGATGAAGCCCACTTGATTGTGGTGTATAACCTTTTTAATATGTTGCTGTGTTTTGTTTGCTAAATCTCATTTTGGGTTTTTGCATCTGTGTTCATGAGAGATATTAGTTCGTAGTGTTGTGTGTGTGTGTGTGTGTGTGTGTGTGTGTGTGTGTGTGTGTGTGTGTGTGTTATCCTTACCAGGTTTTGGTATCAGAGTAATATTGGCCTCATAAAATGATTTGGGAGGTGTTGCCCCCTCTTCGATATTTTGGAAGAGTTGAGGAGAATAGGTATTAAATCTTCTTTGAATGTTTGGTAGAATTCACTGATGAAGCCATCTGGTCCTAGACTTTTACTTTTTGGTAGATTTTTGATGATTGTTTCAATTTCCATACTGCTAATTAGTCTATTTAGATCTACTAGCTCTTCTTGATTCAGTCTGGGAAGGTTGTATTTTTCTAAGTACTGGTTCATTTCTTCTAGGTTACTAAATTTGGTGTTATGTACTTCTAGTATTCTTGTCCTTTGTATATCTGCGCTGTCTGTCATAATTTTTCCTCTTTCATTCCTGATTTTGTTTGTGTTTTTTCTCTTTTTTTCTTTAGTGAGTTTAGCCAGTGACTTGTCAATTTTATTAACCTACTCAAAGAACCAGATCTATGTTAAATTTATTTTTCTATTTTTTTTTGTTTTCAAATTCATTTAATTATGCTCTAATTTTGATTATTTCCTTTTTTTCCTCCTGACTTTAGGCTTCATTTGTTCTTCCTTTTCTAGTTTTTTAAAGATGAAATATTAAGTTATTTGAACTCATTCTTGTTTTTGAAGATAGGCCTGTAATGATATGAACTTTTCCTTTTGACCACTTTTGCCATGGTCAAAAAATTTTGATATGTTGTACTATCAGTATCATTTGTTTCTATGTATCTTTTGATCTCTCTTTTTATTTCTTCTGTGACCCAGTTATTATTCAGTTGCATGTTGTTTAATCTCTATGTATTTGTGGTTATTCCTGATCTCTAGTTTCAAAGCATTATGATCAGAGAATATGGTTGGTATGATTTCAGCCCTCTAAGTTTGTTGAGGCTATCTCTGAGTCTCAGTATGTGGTTGATTCTTGAGAATGTTAAATGTGCACTAGAGAAGAATGTATAAGCAGCTGTTTTGGAATGGAAGGCTCTGTAAATGTCAACTATGTTCCATTGGTCTAATGTGTTATTTAAGTATGTTATTTTCTTATTAATTTTCTGTTTAGATGATCTTTTCATATCCGACAGTGGGGTATTCAGTCTACTACTATGATAGTGTTTTGTTCTGTTTATCCCTTTAGTTCTGTTAGAAATTGCTTTACATATTTTGGGGGTCCTTGATAGGAAGCATAGATATTAATAAGTGTTATATCTTCCTGGTACATTATTCCCTTTATTATTAGTGTTGATATTGAAGTGTCCCTCAATATCATTCTTTACCTTTTAAAAAAAAATTTGAAGTCTATTTCATCTGATATTAGTACCGCTACTCCCATTTTTTTTTTCTGAATGCCATTTGCTTAAAATATAATTTTTCACCCTTTCACTTTGAGTCTATATTTGTCTTTGGAGATGAGCTGTGTTTTTGGAGGCAGTATATAGTTGAATTTTGGTTTTTGATCCATTCTACAGCTCTGTGTCTTTTTATTGATGAATTCAGTATATTTACATTAAGGGTGATTATTGAAGTATGAGGTCTTCTTATAGCCATTTTATCTTTTGCTTTCTGGTAGCTCAGTGTTTCCATTGCTTCCTTGTCCTTGCATTTTTATTTTCTTTATTTTGGTTGGCTTTTGTGGATTTTTCCTCTAGTCCTTCTTGTTTTATATTATATACTTTGGTTCTGAATCTTTGATGTGTGATTACTATGTGTAAAGGATAGTTATATATACACAGTCATTCATTTACTTCTGCATGTGCCTTATCTCCATTCTCCTTTGTGAATTTGAATCTTTGAATCCTCCCATTTTTAGTTATTGTTATCTCAGTTTGTCACTATGTATGCTGAATGTTCATTACTATCTTGCTATAGCAATTCTTTTATTATTTAAGCTTATAATGCCTTGTTCTCAGTAAGAATTGCACTCTTCTGCTTCTATTTGCTTGATAGTTACTTTACTATTAATTATGGTTTATTTTTTGTTATTTTGTTTTAGGTGAGCTGACCACTTTCAATATTTCCTGGAGTGCAGGCCTTGAAGTGGAGAATTCTCTAAATTTTTGTACATCTGGAAAGGTCTTAATTTCTTCTTTATATCTAAAGGAGAGCTTGGCTGGATACATTACTCTAGGCTGGTAGTTCCTATCACTTAATAGTTGAAATTTTGACTCTATTCCTTTCTGGCTTGTAAGGTTTGCACTGAGAAGTCCAATGATAATCTAATGGGTTTTTCTTTATAGGTTTCCATCTTTTCCCTGGCTGCCCTGAGAATTCTGTCTTTGTTGTTGATTTTTGATAACGTTAATACAATGTTCCTTGGTGAAAGCCTTTTTGGTTTGAGGTAATTGCATGTTCTGTAGACTTCTTGAATTCTAAGCTCCAGCTCATTCCTGTGATTTGGGAAATTGTCATCAGCTATATGCCTGAAAATACTTTCTAGTCCCTGTTCCTTTTCCCTGCCTTCGATAATGCCAATTAATCTTATGTTTCTTCTCCTGATGATCAGCTAGTTCTTGTATTTCTCTTTCATTATTTTTCATTCTTTCTTTCTCTCTTCTGCTATATTTCTAAATTTATGTCTTTGATATCATTGATCCTTCCCTCCATTTGGTCAACTCTATTTCTCAAGCTTGCTATTTCACTTTTCAACTCTTGCAGTGTGTTCTTCATCTCTAGAAGTTCTTTTCTGGTTCTTTTTGAGGGTTTCAACTGCCTTGCTCTCCTAATCTAGTTGTTTTTTCAATACCTGAAATTGTTGATATGACTCATTTTGGGACCCACTGAGTTTTTTCAAAAGTATCATTCTGAATTATCTGTCATTTAAGTCTTATATTTCAATGTCTGCAAGCTTATTTTCTCAAGATTTCCTTTTTTCTTTCTTGGATGCCTCATCATCTTATTTGTTCATGGTGTTTAGTGGACTATTTTTTTTTATTGCCTGTGCATTAATGGAGGTGTACTCTGCTTTTTTCCACAAAGAAGTTTTATTATATAAAAGTCTCTCTTTAGCCTGCTGCAAAGAAGGTGCTTTTCATTTGGTTTCTAGTAGGTGGCGTCTAAGCCTCTTGGAATCCAGCTTTATATAAAGCCTTAGTAATGCCTTTTTTATTTTCTTGTAGATTTTTAATCATGCTCGTTACCCTCAGTGTCAGTTCTTGTTAGTATCAGCAATGGTCTCTGCAGCATTTGCTCTGATTCCCCTGGGGCTCCGTGGTGATCTATCTCAGAGGATATTGCGGGGGAGGGGCCCTCTGTTTGAGAGTTGGGGCCTGCGGCTCAGCCTCAGTTTTGCAACCCTCACCAGTAAAAATCAACTGTTGTTTCTCTGTGGTCCTCTACCACTTCTCTGTTTTCTGCCTTGATGACTGGACCTTGTACCGGCTGCATGGAACTCAGAGTACTCTCAGGCAAGGCTATTCAGGGAAGTCACCACACTTTCCATCCTCCCCTCTGCCCCCCAGAGGCAGCTTTTTTATTTCTCTCAGTCCACCACCCGACACCTGAGGTTCTGACCTGTGGTATCTCTTATGTGCAGATCCTTCATTCAGATGTTCTGAAGCGCAGTTTGGTTGTTTTTTGTTGTTGTTGTTGTTGAGTTTTAGATGTTCAGCTTGTTGTTTCAAGGGAAGAGATCTGAGGAAGTCTCTCCATCCTCCATGTCCTTCTGACTCTCTATATTTTTTTTATTAGTTTCAAGTATACAGTACATTTATTAGACATTTATATATTTTATAAAATGATCTTCCTGATTAGTCTTTCTCTCCTCTGTCTCTACATCTAGCCTTTACAAATGCTAACTACATTCTCTATGCTGTACTCCCCATCCCCGTGATCATCTATCAACTACTAATTTGTTCTTCTTTATCCCTTTATCCTTTTCCCCCAGCTCCACAACCTCTCCTCTCCACCACTTTTGGCCAGCACCATAATTATCTTCTATATTTGTTAGGATGTTTTTAATTAGTTTGTTCTTTTTGTTCCTTTGGTTCGGCATAGAAGTGAAATCACATGGTATTTATCTTTCCCTGTCTGACTTATTTCACTGTACACAATAAGCTCCAGGTCCATCCATGTTGTTGAGATGTAAGATTTCAGTTTTTTAATGGTTGAGTAATATTCTATTGTACATATGCACTATAACTTATTTATCCAATCGTCTGTTGATAAAATATTCCTGTTTTTAAAATTCCTTTTTCTTTTTGATGTTCGGATTCATTTTTACTACCTTGTCTTCTAAATCGCTGATTTGATCCTGTGCTTCATCAAATCTGCTGTTTATTTCTTCTAGTGTATTCTTTTCAGTTATAATCTTTATTTCTTTTTTTTTTTATGGTTTCAGTCTCTTGGTATAAATTCTCACTGAGTTCATTTATTTTTCCCCCAAGTTCCTGGAGCATACATATAACTAGTGTTTTAAACTCTGTATCTGGTAGTTTGCTTGCCTACATTTTGTTCTTTTTTTTTTCTTGAGTTTTCTCCTGTTCTTTCATTTGGGACATATTTCTTTGTTTTCTCATTTTGTCTGCCTCCTTGTGTTTATTTCTTTGTATTAGGTAGATCTACCATGTCTCCCAGTCTTGGCTAGGTGGCCTTATATAGTAGGTGTCCTGTGGGGCCCAGTGGCCCAATCTTACCTAGTCACCCAAGCCAGGTGTTCTAGGAGTGTCTGGTATGTGCCTTTCTGTTGTAGTTGAGCCTTGATTGCTGTTGGCATGTCAATAGGTGGAATTAATTTTCAGGCTTACTGGCTATGAGCATTGGCCATGACCACAATGTAGGAGCTGTTGTACAGGTGTTGAACCCATGGAGCTGGATTCTCTCCAGTGGGCTTTCATCCCTGCCAAGACCACCAGTTGGGTTTGCCACTCATAGGACTAATTGGATGATGTTCTGTTGTGTTCTAAATTTGGCCACCAGGTGTGTTGGTTCTGGGCCCTCTTGGGATGGGCTCCTATATAGGCAAAGTTCAGCCGGTACCTAGTAGGAGCTATAAAGCCATCTGCATTTAGCTGCTGCCTGTGCTAGACTTAGAGAGATATGGGAGAGGTCACCCTGCTATCTGAGGTTGACTGCCACCACTATCAGGTTTGGGATAGTTCAGCCAATGGCTCAGGGCATCTTGAGGTCTGCTGCTGCCTGCCTGCTGCCTGTAAGTCTCAGTTGCTGAAAAAGCCTTAGGTGGTAAGCAAGTTGGGTGAGGTGGGGTCTCAGGGAGTCACCAGGGTGGGGTGAGTGTTCTCCAGGTTAATGCAGATTCAGGTTTGGTGCCAGTGCTGAGACTGGGGTTGCTCAGCAAAAGGAACAGAGTACACAGAGGCTAGCCACTGCTTGCCTGGTGTGCAGGGACCCCGAGAGTTGTTCAAGATTGACTGTCAAGTAGGCCACTG
The DNA here is from genome assembly GCA_004027375.1 of Macroglossus sobrinus. Classification (NCBI taxonomy): domain Eukaryota; kingdom Metazoa; phylum Chordata; class Mammalia; order Chiroptera; family Pteropodidae; genus Macroglossus; species Macroglossus sobrinus. The sequence continues at coordinate 120,503 of PVKZ01003388.1, forward strand.
CTGCTTGCTCATTGCCAAAAGAGTCTCAGGTGGTTCATGAGTTGGTTGGGGCAGGGTCCCAGGGAGTCACCAGGTTGAAGTGAGCAGTATTCATGAGGCTAATGCAGATTTAGATTTGGCCATGTAGAGGGAGGGCTCAACACAAGAAAGATTGCTCCTGTCTCTGCAGTTTTTGTTCATAAGCCATACAACTCAGTCTCTTCCTGATTGTCTCTGGCATCTCTTGAGCCACTTTCCCTCCTCGAGAATCCAGAGTTTGTGCCTGGTAGTGAAAGAGTCTGTGTGTGTGCGCTTTAAGGAAACAGCTGAATTTCCAGCACTCTGCTCTCTCACCCGGAGGGACAAAATCCTCAGATTTTCACAGCCATATGTTGTTGGGGCTCTTCTTTTTGATACTGGTGCTCTGGAAGGGCACAGACCAATGTTAACCTGTAATCACTTTCTTGTCCACTCAAGAAATTATTTCAGGTGTAGTTTAATTAATGGTAGCAGGACATACACACACGCATACATGCACGCAGCCATATACAGACAAACGCCCCCCCACCCCTGCAAAACGCAGTGCATACATGTGGCTATAAGTATCTTGCCAAACCCCAAAAACAAGACCTGCACATCACATAACACCTAACTAAAAACACAACTTGCATGAGAACTTAATCATACACAACTCATGCACAAATAGCGTTTAACGAGACATCCTACCCTCCCTGATACAAGCATGCTACTTTAATGAATTATTTCCCCTTGGACAGCTATCCCCCTAGATCTGGAACCCCCGCCCTGTTAATGTAGCTTAACACTAAAGCAAGGCACTGAAAATGCCTAGATGAGTATTTTATACTTCATAAACACAAAGGTTTTGTACTGGCCTTTCTATTAACTCTTTGTAGGATTACAAATGCAAGTATCAGCATCTGGGTGAAAATGCCCTTTAAGTCACCTAACTGATCTAAAGGAGTGGGCATCAAGCACATCGGCATAATGGTAGCTCACAACGCCTTGCCTAGCCACACCCCCACGGGATACAGCAGTGATAAAAATTAAGCCATGAACGAAAGTTTGACTAAGCCATACTAACTCTCAGGGCTGGTAAATTTCGTGCCAGCCGCCGCGGTCATATGATTAGCCCAAGTTAATAGAAATACAGTGTAAAACGTGTATAAGAACCTGCCCCTAATAAAGTTAAATCTGGGCTTTGCCGTAGAAAGCCCAAGACCTGATAAAAATAAACCACGAAGGTGACTTTAAATTATCCGACCACACAATAGCTAAAACACAAACTGGGATTAGATACCCCACTATGCTTAGCCCTAAACCTAAATAGCTACACAACAATGCTATTCACCAGAGTACTACTAGCCACAGCCTAAAACTCAAAGGACTTGGCGGTGCTTTATATCCATCTAGAGGAGCCTGTTCTGTAATCGTTAGACCCCGATAAATCTCACCAACCCTTGCTAATACAGCCTATATACCGCCATCTTCAGCAAACCCTCAAAAGGAGCCACAGTAAGCAAAAACATGGAGCATAAAAATGTTAGGTCGAGGTGTAGCCTATGAGTTGGGAAGAAATGGGCTACATTTTCTAATACTAGAACATTAAACGAAAATTTTCGTGAAATCGAAGATAGAAGGAGGATTTAGTAGTAAATTAAGAATAGAGAGCTTAATTGAATTAGGCCATGAAGCACACACACACCGCCCATCACCCTCTTCAAGTACCAAGATACAAGCACCAATCCTATTAATAGTTGTACACACACATGAGAGGAGATAAGTCGTAACAAGGTAAGCGTACTGGAAAGTGCGCTTGGACAAATCAAAGTGTAGCTTACACATAAAGCACCTGGCCTACACCCAGAAGATTCCATCAAAATGGCCACTTTGAACAAACACTAGCCCAAACAGCACAAAATCCAACAAGAAAACACCCAGTAAAACAAAACATTTATTCTTTTTAAAGTATAGAAATTTTAGTATGGTACTATAGAGAAGAGTACTGCAAGGGAAAGGTGAAAGATCCGTTGAAAGTACAAAATAGCAAAGATAACCCCTTGTACCTTTTGCATAATGAGTTAACCAGAACAACTTGACAAAGAGAACTTAAGCCAAGTATCCCGAAACCAGATGAGCTACCTAGAGGCAGCCATATGGGCAAACTCGTCTATGTTGCAAAATAGTGAGAAGACTTCTAGGTAGAGGTGAAAAGCCTATCGAGCCTGGTGATAGCTGTTTGTCCAGAACAGAATTTTAGTCCGACTTTAAGTCTTGCCCAAAACCCCCTCATAATTTACCTGCAGACTTAAATTATAATCTAATAGGGTACAGCCTTTTAGAGACAGGATAAAACCTTGGCTAGAGAGTAAGCACAAAAATTTTCATAGTTGGCCTAAAAGCAGCCACCAATTGAGAAAGCGTTCAAGCTCAACATACCCAAATGCCTTAATACAGAAAATCATGCACGAACCCCTAGCCCAACACTGGACCATTCTACTAAAAAATAGAAGCAATACTGTTAATATGAGTAACAAGAATTAACTTCTCCAAGCACAAACTTATATCAGAACGGATAGCCCACTGATAGTTAACAATAAGATAAATCCAACACCACAACTAGAAAATTTATCTAATTAATTGTTAGCCCAACACAGGAGTGCACCCCAGGAAAGATTAAAATAAGTAAAAGGAACTCGGCAAACACTAAACCGCGCCTGTTTACCAAAAACATCACCTCTAGCATAACAACTATTGGAAGCACTGCCTGCCCAGTGACATTTGTTTAATGGCTGCGGTATCCTGATGGTGCAAAGGTAGCATAATCATTTGTTCTCCAAATAGGGACTTGTATGAATGGCCACACGAGGGTTTTACTGTCTCTTACTTATAATCAGTGAAATTGACCTTCCTGTGAAGAGGCGGGGATCCAAAAATAAGACAAGAAGACCCTATGGAGCTTTAATTAATTAGTCCACAGATAAATAAGTATATTTCTTAGGAATACAAAGCCCCCTCTGATGGGCTAACAATTTAGGTTGGGGTGACCTTGGAATACAAAATAACTTCTGAGTGATAAAAGTCAAGACTCACAAGTCAAAACACCACATCACTTATTGATCCAATAAATTGATCAACGGAACAAGTTACCCTAGGGATAACAGCGCAATCCTATTTGAGAGTCCATATCGACAATTGGGTTTATGACCTCGATGTTGGATCGGGACATCCCAATGGTGCAGCTGCTATTAAAGGTTCGTTTGTTCAACGATTAAAGTCCTATGTGATCTGAGTTCAGACCGGAGCAATCTAGGTCGGTTTCTATCTATTTTGTGTTCCTCCCAGTACGAAAGGACAAGAGAAACAAGGCCAACTTAACATAAGTGCCTTAATATTAATAGATGATAACATCTTAATCTAATAGTTACACCATACTAAACCCAAGAAAAGAGTCAACGTTAGGATGGCAGAGCCCGGTAATTGCATAAAACTTAAGCTTTTATAATCAGAGGTTCAACTCCTCTTCCTAACAAAATGTTTATAATTAATTTACTACTAATAATTATTTCAATCATACTAGCCGTAGCCTTCCTAACACTTATAGAGCAGAAAGTGCTGGGCTATATGCAACTGAGAAAAGGTCCCAACGTAGTAGGCCCCTACGGACTGCTCCAGCCCATGGCCGATGCCCTAAAACTATTTATCAAGGAACCCCTCCGCCCACTCACATCTTCTCCCTCTATATTTATTATTGCCCCAATCCTGGCCCTAACTCTAGCCTTGACAATATGAATTCCCCTGCCCATACCATACCCACTAATTTATATAAATTTAGCAGTACTATTTATGTTAGTCATATCTAGTTTAGCTATGATCAGGCTGAGCATCCAACTAAAAATACGCACTAATTGGGGCCGTACAAGCAGTAGCACAAACTATTTCCTATGAAGTTACACTGGCCATTATTCTACTCTCTGTTCTCCTTCTAAGTGGGTCATTCTCACTATCAACCCTAATCACCACACAAGAACATACATGACTTATTTTATCTTCATGACCACTAGCCATAATATGATTCATTTCCACACTAGCAGAGACAAACCGAGCCCCTTTGACCTGACAGAGGGAGAGTCAGAACTGGTATCAGGTTTCAACGTCGAGTAGGCTGGGGGACCATTCGCACTCTTCTTCATGGCAGAGTACGCTGTGTGAAGCCGGGACCCCTTTCTCCTTAAGGGGTACCTCTGCAGCTGAAATATACCTTCTGATTCTTAAATGCCACACGTGGGCGTGGGGCCAATCTGTTTCAGATCTTCACCCTTCATACCAGTCTTGATGTGGCTTCTTGTTTATATCCTTAGTTATAGGATTTCTGTTCAGCTAGGTTTAAAATGGTTTTCCAAGTTCATTGTTCTATAAATTAATTGTAATTTTAACGTGGTTATGGAAAGAGGCAAGCACAACATTTACCTACTTCACTGTCTTGACTGGAATCTCACTGATGTTCTTTAAGAAGACACAATTAAGACACAGTCACACACAGAGGAAAGACCTATGAAGACACAAGGGAGTCAAATACATGGTGACAGAAGGTGATTTGACTGTGTGATAAATACACAAGGCAATATACAGATAATATATTATAGAATTGTACACTTGAAACCTATATAATTTTATTAACCAGTGTCACCTCAACAAATGTAATAAAATTTAAAAAATGGAACTGTGTGTGCCACACTTCTTTCCTTCCAATGAGCTCAATTTTAGCCAGGATGAAATGAGGTAGCTTTGCCATGCCAGTGAAAACAGAAGGAACGTTTGTGCCCTTTATGTTCCTTCATGCACACATATTCATTACACACTTGCACACATGTGCACACCATTCCCTACCTTCAACACATGAACCCCAATCCCTCACAAGAAGCTCATATCCTATTTCTGTTACGTTTTCCAAAAACATCTTCTTTTCTTTTGCCATGGTAATATAGCCTCTATTCATTTTCTGTGGGCCAATTTTATGTCTCTTCTTTCATTTTTTCCCCCAAATATGCCTGCTTACTGGGGTACAGTACATGCAGGGGATACTCTGATTTGAACAACCTCCAGCCCTAGCCTGGCATCCTTTTCCAAGAGACCATGGAAAAGCTGGGTGAGCCCCAGATGGTCAGTGTGTTCTATGAGAGTCTCTGTGGCAGATTCTAGGGGTTTCCGGCATCTCCCGTGGGTACCTGCCAGGTAGTACCAATGGCTGGAACCACCAGTGCCCCTTGCCATGCTCACCTAGCTAGCCTGCCACCCTTGTCTGGCCCTCGAAGAGAGTTGTTCATGTGCCCAGGCTCCTTGCCCTGAAGGGTCTTTGTTAATTACTTTTCATACACATGATTGTTTCTCTTTTTTAGAATTCTGAGTGGCCATTCAACTAGCTGTTCATGGGTGGAGTTGAGGTGGGCAGTGATTCCCTGTCCTCTGGCTCTGAGATGAACTGGAGAGATGGTTCCCCATCCTGGTCTCTGGGTAATTTAGGCCAATAGCACTGAATTCTGTTCTTTGTGACATTGCTTTAAGTAAAAACTGTGTAATTAATTTTCTTTAGCTTTCTAAGCATCCAACTCATCACAGATCTCTTTTGGCTTCTCAACTAAAAAGTCTGATACTCCCTCTCTCCTATTCCTTTACACCGGAAAGAATGCAGGCTTTGAGAAAAAGCTGGCTCTGCTTCCTAGTTTCATAAATATGAGGTAAAACTAGGCCACTCACTTATCCAATGTCTTTGTGCAAGTCAACCGTGTCCCTAAAATTCTGATAGGATAACAACAAAGGAAAATATTGGTTTAACTTTATTTTTATTTTTTAACTTTTAACAGGCAGTTGGAGTTGGAATGAAAAGGAAGCTATGCTGGGCCTTCTCTTTCTGATGTTGGGCCAACACGATAGAGGAGTGGCTCTACTTCAGGGCCCTAGTTCTGTAGACTTCTATTGCCACAACCCCAAGGGGTGGTGGGCATTCTCAGTCCCATTTTCAAAGGCTGTAGGATGCTTCCCTCAAACCCTGCTGCAAAGAATGGGCTGAGCTAGATTCAGACTAAACTAGATCTAGGCTGGCCTGGCCCTGTTCTGTTGGACCCACTGAGTGCTGAGGGCCATTTCAGACATACATAGTTTATAATTTCTGTTTCAGGGCTTCTCCCTGACTGTTGCCCAGAGGAGAGCACTGACAACTTAGCCTGGGACCACATGGTAGGACTCATAGGGCTACACAGAGAACAAGCTCTGAGTCTCACAGCTTCTGGTGGTTTGGCCTGGGACTTGGAACCTGGCAGGTCATCCCCAGGAGACTCTGCTGGCCTGGGCTACCACTGCCTGGCTGTAGGACTGGGTTGAGGTATTAAACCCTTTGTTCTTTAGGTGCCTATAAAATGTATCTTTTGAGCATGAAGTAAGAAAATGGATATGCAGTAGGCACATAATGAGGGTACATTCAAACATGGTAACCATTGGAAGGGGACTTTGGTAGAGCTTCTGCTCCTCCCCCTCCCCTATCCTCTCCCTCCCCTCCTCTTTCTCACCCTTGTACTACCCCACTCCCTTCTTTCTTCCCTTCTTCCTCTCCTTTCTCTGTCTTCCCCGACCCCATCACCCTTTTGCTCAGGCACTAGGAGGCCTCAGCCTTGACTTGGTAATTAAACCAGAAGGTTAAATAGGTTCATGCCACTGACAGGCATCACCTCATTTCTGGTGGGAGTTTGATGTTCACTTTCCAGTTTGAGACTGTAGAGGCTTTACACCAAGTGTCAGTGAAACCCCAATCTCATACGACTGTTGGATTTCCCAAAGTAGACCTGAAATGAAGATTTGAGGACAGGCAGTTTATTTGGGAAATTGTTAGGCAGGGGAAGCATCTGATTCAGGGCAAGGTCAAGCTCCTCAGACCTGTGTCACTGAGGGCTAGGGCTGTGGAACTGGGAGAGACATGTCAGAATGCTGGGAACTGTGGCAGGGGTGGGTTGACTTGTGCTTACAGTGTCTATTACAAACATACCAGAGCCCTTTCTCATTTCTTTTTTTTTAAAAATAAATTACTTAAGATTCATTTGAGATAAGCACTGGCTTCCCAAACTTTCAAGGCACCTAAGGCCTTTAGGCATATTTCCTCACACTCATCTGAGTCTATGGGGCTTTGGGTAGCAGTTGGCAGATGGGCTGTTGATTTGTCCTGGGCGCTGAGTGAATCAGCTGCTGAGATGAACTAACAAAAAAAGAGCACTAACAGTGGCTCTGAGAGAGGAAGAAAGGGGCAAGACCCTCACAACCCCGTGGGCAGTGGATATAACCGAAACTTTTCCCAGTGAGTGGCAAAAACATCAAGAAGCAGCCTGGGCCTCCTGGAAGGATGGAATTCCCAGCTCTGTGGCCCCCCTGCTACTTATTTGCTTGCAGAGCACATGATGTTACTTTTACACTGACATACAGCAGAGCAATATCAGCTTCCTGGCCAGTTCTGGATGCAAGTGATCCCAGAGGTTGGGCGGCCATATCACTGCAGGTGGCTACAGATAGCTCTATGGGACTTGGGGAGGCAGCTGTTGGAGCCTGTCCCTTCCTGTGTTTCCCTAAGCAGCTCCAGCATGGAGATTAGGGAAGAGAGAGAAGCTGCCTGCCTAGCACTGCCATCCAGGGCCCGGTCTGCCCATGTTGGAAGCAGCACCTTTGCAAGGTTTACCATAGGCATGTGTTTTCAGTCTGAACCAAATGGCGAAGCTATGGTTGTGCTAGGAGGATGATCTCTGAGTTGACTGAGAGCCTGCAGAGGGAAGCTGGATGGTGGCACCAGCCGAGAGGGAGTGGGGTATCTCAGGAAACACTGGCCCAGAAGCAGACCTTGAGATGGGAGCGAGTGTTAATTTGAGAAAGGTCCTAGAAAGTAGGTGGAGGAAGGAATGGGGTGTGAAAGAGAGCCAACCAATAGATGGTGTGAATCAGCCATCAACTGCTGTGGATAACTAAGGCTGAATCCTGTGGGACCTCTGGGGAACAGTGAGGGCACACCTCATGGAAGGGCAGGGAGCTCAGATCCTGTATGCCTTAGGTTGGGGTCTCTCTTGGGGTGTTCCTACTCCTGCTCATTTGGCTTTGTTGGCTGTGGGCAGAGCAGGTCCCAGTGTCCAGAGAAAGCCTTTTTAGAGAGATGAAGTACTGGCAGCTTGGAGTGCAGCTGCTGGCATTAATATAGCAAACCCTCAGGAAACATGAGGGTACACTCTTCCTCTTCCCTGGGAGGCTGTTCTCCACCCAGCCATAGCATAACCACAGAGTAAGTTGTCTCCAGTGGGTCCCTGATGCTGCTCTCACTAGCTGTGTGAGATGTGAATTCATGCCACAATTCTGACAGCTGTCTCATTTCACATGTGGCTGAGGTGATTCCAGGAGATAGCACTTGTGCACAAATGCTCAGGCACATGGTGGTATCATCATGATCTCTGAGGGGAACTGAGGGATTCAATCATTTTGCAATCAATTTCTAAACTACCTGCCAGTGACGAAGAGCCAGGTGCAGTGGCAGAAGCTGCCTGTTCCTTTTCCCCTTAACATTTAAAGGGAAGAATATGTGAAACATAAGTGTCACTTTTCAGTAACCTTTTGGCCCCCATGTGCTCCCGGCCTGCATGTCCTCTGGCTTATGACAGTGGGCAACTATCTCCAGCAGTCATTCACATGGCCACACAATCTGGGCAGGATTAGCCATCATGCAGGAGGAAAGATGTGTCCTCCTCCCCCTGATTATCAGGACTTTGGTGAATAGGGACCTCTGGCTGGTTCCAAAGACTTTACAGTCCAGATGGTTACTGAGCCTGCAGTCCATCAGGACATATGAGGGACTCTGAGGGCTGATCCTCTGCTCATAGGATGCACTGAGAGTGGGTGTATGTGTAGGACATGTGACAATCCCAACTACTTGCCTGCAGCTCCCTGTGCCTCTTAAGCAGCGGTTGACGGGGAGGTGTGCATACCTGGTATGTTCAGACCAATGTTAACGTCAGATTATGCCAAACAAGGTATAATATGGTGCAATCAGAGAGACACAGTATGGAAGTTGTCTCTTCTCTCTAAAAATGTAAACCAGGGCTGGCTGTGGTGCATGTGGAGTGGCCTGGAACACTATGGGGATTGAAACATGTACCTGTGCTCTGTGTGGCATAGGGTCTGGGCCACAAATGAGATGAAGAGCTTATCCAGTGGCTCAAACATGGGAAGAGAGAGTGGTGTCAGTGAGTCAGGCCCCAGCTGCCCAGGAGAGTCGTTGCTTGAGCCCATGTCCACCCCACTCTGGAAGCCCTCCCAGCACCATCATAGCCTTCTCCCCTATCTTGAAGCATCTCTTACTCTGGAGGTTGGTCCTTTCAATGTCACATCTCTCCTTTCCTCCTTAATCCCATATTAGGATTTCCACCCACTATTCTTACATAAAGCTGCTGGTTCAGGGGCACAGAAGGCCAGGCGGCAGTCTCAACTTCCAGTTTTGTAGAAGTGTTCTTCTGTTGGGAGCTAAGACCCCAAAATAGCTGAGTTCAAAGTCATGTGAATGAGAAGTAAAAAACTGTTTTTGAATATATAAAGTGAGAGAAATCCCTACTAAGTGATTCTAAGGGCTGACATCTGTGTGGGTTTAAATCCCACTTCTGGTGGCAGATACCAAATCCTTCAGGGCCAGTCAGGAAACCGGGAAGCACAGGCTGTATTAACCCAGAGACTCTGATGTCAGGAAACGAAGAAGCCGCTGTTGGAGCCTAGAGGAGTGTCATGTGTGCACCTGGGCATCTCAGGTTGGGGAAGAAAGGAGGTTTTCTTAGAAAATCTCTCATACCCAGACATTATGCTCATTTCATTGAGCATGACTGGTGAGTAAGGGAGTCACCTGGCTGTTGACCCTCTTAGCAACTTAGTTGGGAATGGTCCTTTATTTGGGTACAAATTTCATCATTAACAGCTGCTGTTTATTAAGCATTGACTGTCCAGTATTACATTTCTGGAGTCTCATCAGTGACCTTAAAGAGTAGGCATTGTCCTGACCTTAGAAGAAGAGGGGTGTGTGGAGAACTGGGGATATGGTGAATCCCAGAGAGTCTGGCAACATAGATGTTGATGGTACCCGGGTATTAAGGTGGCCCTATGATCCCAGCCTCTTGGTGTCCAGGCCTTTACAATCCTCTCCCACTGAATGTAGATGGGACTTACCTCTGGTTTCTAACTATGAGGAGAATAGGCAACAAAGATGGGCTCCTGTGATCAGTGCTGTGATTATGTTATAAGATCAAAGACTCCGTCCTGCTAGCAGCCTTGCTCTCTTTCTCACCTGCTTGATTTTGAGAAGCAATATTCATGTGGTGTGAAGGCCTTTGGAGAGTACTGCATGGCAAGAGGCTGCAGACAGCTTCTAAGGACCCGAGAGTGCAGACAGCAGACAGCCAGAACCTGCCATACTACAGTAAGGAAGTGAATTCTGACACCAACCTGAGAGGCTTAGAAGTGGATCCATCTCCAGCCAAGCCTCTAGTGAAACCATAGCCCTAGCGACACCTGACTGCAGCCTGCTGAGACCCTGAACACATGGCCCAATAAGTACTGGCCAGACTCCTGACTATAGAAACTGTGAGATAAAAATGTATGCTGCTTTAAGCTTCTAGGATTCTGTAATTTGTTTTGCCACTCCTCACCTCATAATTCTTACTTCAGCAACAGAGACAGGTGCACAAACTGCCAACTGTGATGTACGAGGTGGGCAGAGTTTCAGGTGGTAAGCCAGGGAAGGAAGGGACACTCCCTAGGAAGGGAGGTGAGGAGTCTCCCTGGAAGGGCCACTTAGAACCTTATGAGATTACATAATGAGTCATAGCCTTATAGAGAGTCAGGAGCTCTGGTAGAGAGAAACAAGGGTCTTCAAGCTGGGAAAAAGGAGAGCCCGTGAGCTCACAACTTTGCCCCTCATCTCCCCAAATCCTGTAGGAGGAATCCAGTATGAGGCCACGCATCAAGACCAGAGCAGAGGGTGTTGATGATCCTGGGAGGCTCTGCAGGCCCCTGAAGGAACAGCTCCCACATGCCCTAGTACACCCAAAGCCAGTCTTTTCTTGCTGGGTCCTGTCTCTCCTAGAAAGGCTGCCTGAGAATCAAGGAGTGCACTGTGGGCCTGAAGCAGGTGAAGGGGAGTCCTTTCAGGACCTTAAAATGTAGTTGACATTGCAGCTGAATATAATTTCAGTTGATTAAACCGGGGGAATATGGGAGTTTCTGCTGCTCCAACTTTGTCCTTGGTAGGGAGGTAAGTGGTCCATTCTCCATCTCTGAATCAGTGCAGAGTGTTTGGGAACATAAACTGATATGGATTAAAAATAGATTATCCTGCAGAGGGACTTTGATCAGTTTGGTAGGGGAGGTGGCAGGTCCCATCAGAGGCTGCTGCAGTCTGGCTGCTGTTTGCAGTGCCTTTGAGAAGGTTATATTTGGGCTTACTGGAAAGGGGAGGGGTCACACTGCTGTGGTTAGGGATGCTTCATATAAATGTATAAGCATTTCCACTTTCCCTGTCTTTTGTTAATTTTATACTTCAGGCCTTGCTCACTGGTGAATTTGTATTTTTCCTGAAGACTCTGTTCCCCTGTACTCAGTGTTGATTCCAATTCCAGCAGCAGTGATTTCGTGAGCACCATGCTTTTGGGAAGATGGACATCTTATCCTACAGTTTGGCTTGGCTTGAAAGCCAAGTCAGTTACTTTTTGTGAAAGAGAGGAAAAAAAGATGTGCTGTGAGATGTGGGGAGAGAGAATAAATGGAAGGGTGATGGCCATACAATGGGGCACACACAACTCAGGAGCTTCTTCTAATAGCTTGTACCATGTCACTGGTGGGCTCATACACTGGGTTCAGAATTGAAATCTTAGAAACCCCAAAGCAAACCTCAAAAGTAACTTCCTAGTGCTCCTTCCCAGGGGGTGCTGGTCAGAAAGCACCCTAGTTTCCCAGGAAGAGAAGGAGCCATGGTACATAGGCATGACATGTCCTCCCATGGTGTGTCCTGGCTTCTTGAATCCTGTCTTGGGTGTACCAAGGCTCAGTCCCAGGATGGCTTGGCTGCCATCTTCAGCCACTCTAAGCCCACAAGACCCTTGTACTCTCACTTGCTGCCATGGTTGGCATCTGAGCATTGGGGCTCTCATCCAAGGATGGGAGAGAGAAGGATCCAGAATGAGGATGCTGGTCACAGACTCTTGGGGCAGCTGAACTCAGGATGGCTATACTTTTACAGAAGAAACAGCAGAATGGCCTTGAATCTAGAAGGCTTTGTGGAGTGTAGTGTGGCAAAGCAAACAGTGAGAGGGACAAGTGCTGCATTTAGAGGAAACTGACACACCCTAGAAATGTCCTTGGTTAGGTTCTCAGTTAAGAAAAATGGCAATTATATACATTCATAGGCTTTGTGATTACTTACATACCTGGAGTAATAGTCAGATGAATGCACTGGGACGGGCATGGGGGTGAAGGGGCAGTCTTGCCTCTCACCTCCCAGAGCCACCCTGATGTCTGCTCTCTTAGCCCAGTCTCTAGGCACTCTTATTCAGAGGAGTGAGTTTCCAGGGCTCTCCACAGGTTCTAGCAGGCCTTTCTTCTGCCCATGGGGGAGTCTGGGAATCTGTTTAGATAGCCGAACCTGCTTCTCTCAAAAGTGAGCACCATGAGAAAGACCTGGCTACAAGCCCCAACCATGTACAATGTGTCATGCTAATGCAGGTGCTGCCTCTGCAAAAGTGGTAGGATGCTGTCTCTCCTGGGAAGCAACTACAGCACCCTACTATGCACCCCCAGAAGACAAGTACAATCTAAGCTGTTCAGCTAGTTTGTGCCCTGGGCTTCCAGGCACCCTAATTCCCAATATTCTCTTTGGGAATCTGTCCCACACTGTTTTTGTGCTCTACACTTCTCCCCACAGGGCCCTGCACACATATATTGATTAAATGCTCACATGAAAGGGTAGATGATGGCTTAAAATTGGAGGGACTAGGCAGCCAGGATCTTCAGTTGCAAAGTGCTCTCAAAATCTGGCAGGCTGTGTGACTGGATCCCTCTTCCCTTGCTTACTCTGAGGGAATATGTCCAATGTTAGTTGGAGTTTATGGGGGGCTGGAGTTTGAATGAGGCAGACATCCCACACACTTCAGTCATGCAGTGAAGCCTGGATTATTTACTGGAAGATTCTGCTGCTCTCTGAGTCCTCAGCCTGTCACCTGTGTGGCCAACTCTTCACAAATCAATGACCTGCAAAGAATTACTTATATTAGATCAACTGACAAATCTAGGAAATTTAGTACTGAAGCCACTTTATGTATACATTCTCTTTGAAATCCGAGGTCAGATCATTAGAGATCTCTGAGTGGCTTGTTTTTACGTTCAACCACTTAGAAATTCAGCATATGGTGGGAAGTCAAACATTGCACTTAATAATTGTAAACTGTTTCTGTGCCATTCTCACCCCACATATTAAGAGACTCTGAGTATATGGGATGTAGGAGATTAAAACATGATTCTGCAGAAGCAATGTTGCAAGCACTGACTAGGTCAGGTCCATTGTCTGGGTCAGGAAACAGAAAGCAGAAGGAACATGGGCATCTCTACTTGAGTGTTCACTCAAAAGTATCACAGAGTCATGGGAAGGGAGACAGGAACTGGTCATCTCTGAGCTTCTGACGTCTGGTTCCTATAATTTCTTTGCTCTGTTGGTCCTGTCAATTACTGTGCTATATCACTGTATACTTTCTTCATGTCTGAGATGATATCAGAAAATATTCTTGGGCAGAGGGCTCTGCAGATAGCATCTTCCTTCTGCCCAGGCAAGACCCTGAAGACTGGGGGGGACAAAGTCTGGGAGAGTGAGATGGTTAGCCTTGTTCTCTGGAGGCTGTGCTGTGTGTCCCACTGTTGTTCTGCTTCTCTCCTCTGCCCTTAAACTTTTCTCATCACAGCAGCCAAAGTGAGCTTTTTGAGGAAACTCCATACTGTTATCCACAGTCTCTGTACCAATTTACATTGGTAAATTGTGTATGAGGATTCCTCCCCCCCCGCCATGGCCTCTCCAACACTTGTTACTACTTGTCCTGTTGATGATAGCTATTATAACAGGTGTGAAGTGGTATCTCAGTGTGGTTTTGATTTGCATTTTTCTCATAGCTAGTGAAGTTGAGTATCTTTTCATATATCTGTTGGACATTTGCATGTCTTTTTGAGAGAAGTGTCTGTTAAGGTCCTCTGCCAATTTTTAATTCTTTTTTATTGTTGAGTTTCATGAGTTCTTTATATATTATGAATTTTAGGTCCTCATCTGAGGTGTCCTTTGTAAAAATCTTCTCCCAATCAGTTGGTTGCCTCTTTTTCTTGTTGATAGTTTATTTTACCATATGACCCAGCAATCCCTCTTCTGGGTAATTACTCCAAACTTAAAAACATTTATTTATAAAGATATATGCACCTCAATGTTCATTATTGCAGCATTATTCACAGTGGCCAAGGCATGGAAACAACCAATGATTGGATAAAGAAGCTGTGGTACATATATACAATGGAATATTACTCAACCATAAAAAGAGATGGAATACTGTCATTTGTAACATATGGATAGACCTCGAGATAATCATGCTAAGTGAAATAAGCCAGACAGAAAAAGTTGAAAATCACATCGTAGCACATATATGTGTGGCATAATCCTAAAAGTAACAAGTGAGCAGGATAAACAAAGACTCATGGACATGAACTATAGACTAGTGGTTACCAGAGGGTAGGGGTGGGTGAGGAGGGATAGGTAGACAGTTAAAGGGGGTAACATATAGGGGCATGGGGAAGGTGAAGTGGGTAAAAGGGATCAAATATATGGCAGCTGAAGGAAACTGGATACTGGGTGGTAATCACACAATAGAATATACAGATGTTAATTATAAAGTACACCTAAAAATTATATAATTATATAAACCTTTGTTACTCTAAGAAACTTAAAAAAATAAAACAAAACAAAAAAAAACAAGCAAAAAAAATGACTGCGCTAAAAGGAAAAGAAAAAAAGGTTTCTCCTATAATGCTTTGGTAAAATTGCTTTAAAATATGTGTGCTGAAAATTATTTTACATAATAATGAAAACATTCTATTTGCAGTCTAATCTTATATACTAGTGAATCTGGATACAAACTTTCACTACAAACTATTGAAACATTTTTCACAGTTCTCCCCCAAATCCCGACAACAGTAAATGCACAGTGATGGGAGGACAGCTGAATAAATTAAATCTTCATGTAGATTATATTGTCAAGGTTTAAAACAGGAATACGTGATAATTAAAAGGTTTCAAGAATGTTTATCAGTGAAAACAATGAGATGCCAAAAGTGTGCAGAATCTCATCCAAGCACAATGTAGTATAAACAGATATAGAATTATAGCAGGTGCTCAATTAAAATTGTTTTCTTCAATGTCATCATTCATTATAATGTTGACAAAATGTCATAGGAACTTAACTCTCGTTTATATCAATTAGCTTATGGTAAAATTGATTTTGTTATGTCATTTCACCTAAAGTCACAGAATGTTAAGTGAGGATTATGACGATAAGTGAGGATTCACTGCATAATGTTGCACACCTGAAACTTATGTGATGTGAGAAACTTGTGTTACTTCAATAAAAACATAAAAAATAAAACAAAATAATGATAGGACCCCTACATAGC